>JAQGAG010000604.1:0-14224 GCA_034696835.1 Lepidocyrtus lignorum
TTTATTTTTAGCCATGCAAATGACTTTGAAAGTGTTTCGGGATTTTGAGGCTAATTACCCGGAGCGGTTGGCAGCAGCGTTCATCATTAATGGTAAATCTGTAAATATATGAATGACCATGATCGAACTTGACATACGATGCGATGTCGCAGATGTAAAATGTCAATCTGTGTGATTTTTACAGCACCCATGGTTCTGAACTACGCTTGGCCCCTGATCACACCCTTGATGACCGGAAATACCCTCCAAAAAGTGAAATTTTTAGGCTCCAATCCAAGCAAGTATATACCTCAAATACTAGAAAGGATTCCAGCTTCAAGTTTGCCCGGAAAGCTAGTTAATCTTATGACGGTACATGATATCAAGGCTTCAGTTTAATACATTGTTGGCAAGTTTTACTGGATTAAGAAATTGTTAGCCAAATTGTTGTATTTATTTAATTACTTTTGCCAATGCATTGGTGGCAAGGTGGTTCGATCGTTAGCTAGAAATTCACACAGAAACTTTTTTACAATTATATCTAGTATTAACTTCACCATCTATTGTGAATTTCAACTTTGATCGACTTTGAACTTTCAACTTTTATTGATCAATTAGCTTGAACACATTTACAATATTGTTTACTTCTCTTGAAAATTACGGGAAAAAATGTCAGTTAATTCAAGATACATATTAACATAAGATGCTATATATCAGTGATATAACGTTAGGTGAGGCTTTGGGGCTAATTTTTTTATTGTTTTCTATATTTCAAATATTTATCTTCCTATTTATCTATTGCAATAAAATTCATAACTTATAGACCTATCAAAACTACCACAAAAAGTGGGATAACCGGGTTGGTAATTATTTCGTAAACGGTGGGATGAACCAGTGATTGAATACTGGCCACTGTTCGCTAATTAGTAGACATCGGCTCCAGGCTAATGTCTCGATATAGGCTAACTTGCAATCATGAAGTAGCTATCGAGGGGAAAAAACTCGACTCCAAGATGAGAATAAGACGATAACAATAGATATTTTCATTACATCTTACAAAGAAAATGAAAGTCAATTCCAATGCCTTCGGTCTCATGAGTGACGACCTTCCACTCGTCTCCATTTCATGCAATGTCTACTATAACAGCCTTTTTAAAATGTCAATGCACCTGACCAACAAATATTATCCTTTTTGTGGTCCCCATTTAACTTCCCAAACCCACACAAGTCTGCTGTACTTTTTTCCTCCCTTTTGCGCCTTTTCTTATGAGAAAAATGCTTTCCGTGTCCTATCCTACTTGACAACTTTAATTATAGTGCAAATAAAATTTTATTTCGAACAATTTTTGCAAAAAAAAATCTCTGCGCAATCAGAACCGCTCCCCGCTATCCATTTACAGGATTCCTCAAAAAATTGGACTCCTTTTGCTATAAACTCCGTAACGAACAGGATTTGTTTGCAACTTTCCATCGAGATATCTAATAGCTTTCTAAAAAACGTGTTCATTACGATTTGACTTGGGACTTGGCTAATGAGCACTTTACGAAATTATATAAAAACGCACATGTTCAAAAATAAGCTTAAAAATTGAGCAGAGCAGTTGCGATGTAGTCATCCTTTTTAATACAATCCAAAACATGCCTATTTGTGCATACCTAGTTGCTTCTAAGGTCAAGTGTACATTTTCATTCATGCGTCGCTTCATACAGAATTTGTATTTCTGTTGCTATTCCTTTGTGCTGCGATAAGGGAAGAATTCGCGAAAACTGGTAACTGCCATTTACGTTAACTTGCTATTACGTAGCAAAGGCTAATTAAATTTTTAATGCACGAAACTGCAAGGGCCTATTTTTCATTGAATTTTTGCAGTAGAAAACAAAGCACAAGCAAGACATGCTATACTGAATTTATGATGATATCTGACACTATCCTTCCTCGTTACTTCTCATTGACTGTCGAAGCCTGATCCTGAATTTTTACTGTGAATATAGTTATGCTGATGCATCTGTCAATATATAAATGTATGAATTAAGTACGTTAGAGAACTTTCGAAGTTCATGAACAACGCGAACTGGTCAATATGCAGCATACGTGAAGAAGTAGGATGAAGGAAGCGTTTTGTCTGAAACAAGACCTGTTTTTATCACTTACAAGTTGACACATCATCTTCTGCTTTTGTGTCATATTATACGAAACCACATACGATATAGACAATCAAATTGTCAATGTATTTATAAGAAACTGCATAGGTATTGAATCGAACTGCATAATAAATGACAAGTTGTTATTTACATGTTGTCCCGTTGTTCAATAAGTAGGTTAGGACTTACCCTCATGACTGTATAAATAGAAACTAAATGCAATGCTACACTTGCTTCAAGGAGACGATTTATGTTTATAATTGATAACGCTTGGTAAGGACATATCGACCACATGTGGCATATTCAATTAGATCATTAGCCAATTACTCATTTACAGGAATATAGTTTAATCAATCCTTATTAAAATTAGTTCTTTAAAATGTAAATAAGTATGAAAGTCATTAATTATAAGTAATTTTTATTGTGGAGCGATTCATGCTAACATTGATAACATAGTGGGAAACGAGAAGTTAAATAAGTTCGCAAAGGTTGCTTAAAAGTTAAGAAAACGCGAGTGTGCTTTTTTGATTTCACTTTAACATTTAATTCATTTTCAGATACGCATATTATTATTATTTCTTAATATGGGAAGGAGGGACAATTTAATTGATCTTATAACATACTGTAATAATGATTTCTATTCCCATTCTCACTATAATATAGTCAGACCACCACCACCATACATACCTACAACTAGTCATAGCGTCATAATAAAACTTTGTATTAATCATACTAATACCTACCATATTTGTATATCATCCACTCATACCACGCTGAATTTTTTAGTAATGGCCACGCGATTTAAAATCATTAACTATCTGATGGGATCCACCATATATACCCATTTACATTTGTAGTTTAGTTGATTGCACTGGCTATTACATACTTGCAAAATGCAATACTAAATATACAAAGTCAAGAAAAACCATCCTCCTGCTTGGCGTTCGTTCCCTTTATCTTACTTTGAAACTCGAAAGTAGCATGCTAGTATTTTTGCTCATAAATAGAAACGATTTCTACGGGGACACGCTTCAGTTGCAATTTGCAAAGTCTAGCTTTGTTGCATCCATTTTTACGCTTGTCTTGATAGACCAGTGAATATTAAAGGTACTATAGCTAGTTGTGTTCAGTTTAGTAACTTGTTCTTGTTTTGAACTCTCTAATAGTTCCTATTCCGATAAAAACTAGAAAATATTTTTGTATTGGCTCGTCTCGTCAGTAACTGATAGTTTTTTTTAGAGGGAAAACTATAACCATTTCTGGTTTCTATTCCTTGTGGAGTTCCTATACCAAGTGCTATCATCATCAAATCATCACGAGTTTTTTTGTGGTTCTTCACTGGTCATTGTTGTTCCAACGTTTTTTGTCAAGTTTTTAGATTGGAAGTTGGACAAAAACTTGTAGCCTTCATTTACATTCAGTTCGGTGGAGTGGAGTGGAGTTGGCGAAGACGTGTTTAGTGACCACAAAGCACATAATTGGAGGTACTATAGCTTGCTAAACAAGACTAGACATCGCATCGTATGCATATTTAGTACTACTTCCTTAATACTTCGCTGCTAATCATCAATTAACCCATCTTCATTATAAGGAGGAATTAGCCCGAATGTAAAGTTTCAGGAACTGTTTCATAATAAAAATAATTTTTTTCTGTTTATTTTGATCAAAATAGGGAGGATCTGCGGTGCATATAGCTGTTGTTGTCCTCAAGTCAAGTAGAGCTTATATGAATTTATGTACCTAGTCATCTTTGTTCGTAAACAACTTGTTAAGTGTGAATTCGAGTTCCTACTTCTTTGATTGATTGAGATTGGATCGTGAAATCAGCATCGCAGTTGAAGATTGAAAACTGGTGCGGACTGTAATACAGGAGGAGTCATAAAGAAGTCATTAAAATGATCATTGACGAAATTGAAGAAAGAAGTCGTTTGGACGAGGTAAGAAAAGTTGAACTTTGACATTAACAATTTTTTGAATTCATTCATTTTCAAATTGTTCATGTAAAACTTTTTACAAAAAATCACTCATTCCAGCTTATTCTTGTATATTTAGTTTCGGAAACTTGTCAAGGACCTGAGACAAGATGACACCACATTGAAGCGCTTTTTGAGAGCTCGAAATCATGACCTTGTCAAAGCCGAGGATATGCTCCGCAAGTCCATAGACTGGCGTCAAGAAAATGAGGTTGACAACGCCTTATCCTGGGAAATCAACGAACTGGTCAAGAAAGAGCATCCCTTGGAATATCCCGGAGTTGATCTCTCCAACCGAGCAGTAATGTACATCCCTGTGGGGTCTTGGGACGTTCGAAAAATGCTGGAAAAGGGGTATAAACAGGAAATGCTTCGGTATATCTATGTGTGTTTGGAGAAGCTCGTCGAAAACATTGAGAAAACCGGGGAGCACTTCACGCTCATTGTGGATCTGGAAGAGATGAGCTATTGGAAAGTTGCTCATTATGACAGTAAGTTCAAAAAAGGTCACTCGCCCATATTGCATGTGGGGGGTTGAGCTAATCAAGTTATTTTGTTTTATTTTAGCCATGCAAATGACTTTAAAAGTCTTTCGTGATTTCGAATCAAATTATCCAGAGCGCTTGGGTGAGGCGTTGGTCATCAATGGTGAGTAAATATGGATGATTAACTTTAATTTGTCAAAGCATGACATGCGATCTAATGTAGCTATAAGAAATAATTTGTGTGATTTTATTCTTCTTTTACAGCGCCCATGGTCCTGAATTACGTGTGGCCCCTGATCACGCCCTTGCTCACCGGTCATACCCTGAAGAAGGTCAGATTTCTAGGATCCAACCCCGTCAAATACATTCCTCAGATATTGGATACCGTCCCAGCTTCCAGTCTACCCAGCAAGCTAACTAAGCTCATGAAGTTGCATGATATCAGTGCTTAAAGTTCATTAATTTAGAATAAGTTCGGTTTCTTTTTTATCATCATCCAAGTCAATTATGTTATAATAGAGGTATGGCTTGTTGCTTACGTCAAAAACGAGTTATATTATGACGTAAAAAAGCTGCCTTGTAAGTAAGATTTGTTTATTCTTTGGCTAGCTTCTTTTTTATCAAATAATCAACGTTCTCAATGTAAAAATGTAAATAACTGCTCGGTTTCCTATCTAGATTCCCACGCGGTTGGTCTTATCATGATTATCTAATAATACTGAACGGATAAGCGTGGGAACTAAAGGTAAATCTCCGCCCATTTGTAAATTGTCTTTGTTTCGTTATGTTCGTCTCCGTAAAGAGTCATGTAAAATGACTTGAAAAGTTTAATAAATGGATAAATGGAAGTTTTTAGTTGTACTCTGTAATTTTTATGCCGTACTTGATCTGCTGAAATTTTTTATGGGAAACCCATTTAGCTATTTGACTCGTCATCCTAATCATCATCATCATCACTTCTCACATTCCATTTTTAGTTCATTTCCATATCTGTATTTTCCATCATAATATAATAATAGTTTTTATTGTCAAAGTGTACAATTATTTGGCATTTTACTAATTGTCCTTATCAGTTATTGTCATTGCACGCCTTGTGCTATTTTCAGAAACACCATTTAGTTGCTAATCTCACAATCCCAGGGCCCGCGCGGTTCATGGCTGGCTATTTCAGCCACTTCCGATAACTGAACTTTGCTGTTTTAATTGCATAATAATATTTCACTGGGTTCCCAAACAAGATGAGATAGAGATAACAAAACATTCCAATAAATATAAAAGTAGCAGAGATTGCGCAATGAATAAAAATATTTTATAACATAATTTTTTAAAGTTAATTAAAAAATAAAGCAAATAAAATGACTCATATGGATTATTAAGGTACATCGATATAATCTTCATGAATACAAATAATTTATTGGTTCATTAGACGAGCTCAAGATGTTCACCGGCTACCTCAGTCAACTATCATAAAAAGTTGCTTCTTGGTTAGAATTTTTGCTGCCAATAAATATAGTTAAGTATGAACTGCACAAAAAGGGAATATTTTGCGGTTAAAAGTTTCCTCGTTCCCCATTCCCACTAGTTTCCCACTACATGACAGCTAATGTTGGCTACTGTCGGTATTTTATTCGTTGGGTTAGGGTAGTAACATCAAATAAATGAGTCATTGTCTGCTCAAGGTCGAGATCAATATACCTAAAGGCAGTATACCTATACCTACCCATACCTACTTATGCGGCAGTTTGTCGGATAATTTAAAAATAATTAAGGTAATACAGTTTTTAAGAGGTGAGTTGGTGAGTAATACAGCTGAAAGCAATGAAAGGATTGAGTAGATTTTTAATTTCCTACTAACAGTTGTATTACGAAATTAATGATGGGGTTTCTTAGAGTGCCCCAGATAATTAAAGTTTTTGTTTGCTTGGGAAATGAATGAAGTCTCCACAAAAAAGTGAAGACGTCAATGAAATTTTAGGATTCTGGATTTTAGGTTTTCGGCGAAATGTATGAAAAAACAATCATGACGCAAGGAAACGTACATAAATGGCTTGCCCAAATTCTAAAAAAAACTGGCTTTTCAAGCTAAACCTATTATATGCACGCCACTTATTTAAGGATTGATTAAACATTAAATAGCTTGTTAAATGTATGAATTGCTTCTTTCAAATTAAGTAATAGGCAATTTTAAATATTCTCAAATAATAGCCACTTATACCTGTGTCTGACAGGACTTGCTTTCAATCAGGATAATGCATAGAAAAGAGATTCTTTCCCAATCCATAATATTTACCTTCACCTATGTCCAAATCGGGTTCACAATGATGCACCTGGGCTAGTGCAAAATGCACTTCCACTTGCACAGTGCAGCGGCAGTGACCTGAGATGACCATGATCTTAGAGGATCTACCTGTTTGTTATTCACTTTAATTTTAAAAGGCACAATAATATCTTTGAACAAAATAATCTTGAACGGCCATTGACTGCCAAGATCAAAATTTACCTTCCTCAATAACAACAGCGCAGCATGCTCCTGCCTGACACGTTGTGCTAGGCAAACATCTTTCATTAATCGACTATCCACTCCAAAAAGCTAAATAATTGGTTTGTTTAAGTACAGTCACGAGGAAGGAAAATGATATGGGTTGGAGATGAAAAATAATAATAATGTTAACTATTTTTGTCTTATCATTATAATGCGCTTTAATTAAATCTTACTGTTACTATTTACTCAAAACTTTCAAGTGCAGGCCACCTTATCAGTTATCATATGCGTTGAAACGCATTCGAGAACAAAATTTTACGACAAACTCATCTCATCTCATATTAAATTCCTTAAGACCCAGTCAAGGTAATGCGCCTGCTTCTGTTCAACATCCTTTTAATTCCTTTTACGTGATAACACGGTAATAATACGAAACTGCCATCATTATACATTGTAAAGCACGTGGTCAGTCTTCCTTCACATAAAATATCACATAAAATATTACCTATGCATTATTTTGTACCTCTCCCCAGCTAAGCTCGCGTCTGGGGTATCCAAATTCTCACGTAAACAGGTTAAGTTTGCCTTTAACGATCTTTGTCATCAAAATCATAATGAAGAAAAAAAATGGGCAAAGTTCAGTATGAAAGTTTTAGTGGAGGATTTGCCACCAGCAGCCGCACTCCCACACATAGCATACCTATACTATGGGTCGCCACCCTTAGAATATCTGATTTCGATTTCGGACTCTCCCTTTGTTTGTTTCCTTACCTAAGCCATCTCAAGGTCCATGAATGTGACTGTTTGTTTCCTTCTGAGGAAAAGTGATGGAAAATCAAAGGAGATAAACATAAACAACGATAGCGATAGGTCATCCTTGAACCGTTCCTTTCATGCGTTTACAAGATTTCACTGTCTCCAGATAGAAAATAGCTAATAAGGGATGAGGAGAAGTAATATAAAGGCTATTCATCCCTGAAACTTTAAATACGCCGGTAGCTCGAAGTGAAGGGTCAGTTTCGTCAATTCGACCGATCCTGTCGCGTCCTTTCCGTGAAATTTGATATTTAACAACCAGTGTAAAGCGCACTTTGAGAGTGATCAGTCAGTTTTTGGGAAATTTTGCATTTTCGAAGGAAATCATGGCAGCTATGGATGAGAAACAGGAATTGGCGATTTTGAAAATGGTAAAGTTTTTCACTTAATTTTACTTTCAACGGGGAAAAAAGTGTTGTTGGGTGTGGGTGTAGTATAATGTAGCTAATTATTTTTAAAAAAATATCTACATGCAGAAACAATAAGATACATTTTCGTTAAAGAGCATAGTCAGCCATTTTACAAATGTATGCTCTAATTAGAAACGTTTTTAGTTTCATGCTATACGCTAAACCAACCAGAATATGCACTCAATATTTTTTAAATTTTATGGTACCTTTGTACTCTGATGTGTTTAGCAAATTAAAAGATTAAAATGTAGACTAATTTCAAAAAATGTGTAAAGTGTACTTCAGGTATAGAAGCTATAATCTCGTTCGTTGCTAAAATTCAAATCACAATACATAGCAAATAGCTATACCTAATCACGCCACCTGAATTGTCTATTAGGATGTATTTGTGACAAAATGCGTAAGAAAGAACCAAAAATAAAAAATATATTTCAAGTGGGTTTGCATTGTTATGATTTGCAGTTCCGATCGGCTGTGGCTGATCTTGGGCTTGACGATGCAACGCTTTGTCGGTTTTTGCGAGGTAAGTTGATTAAATGATAATAAATAACCTTTCCATATAATTCAAAACAATCACCTATTCTCTAAAGACAATCCATGAATGTCATAATTAATTAGTTGTTATGTCAGATCTCATCAATACCAATAGAGTTCATAGTGGTAGGCGAAGGGGTGAGTTGCACTTGCAACTTGTTCGTAAGACATTTTTTCAAGTGCAGTGCATACCTACAAATTGGAAGTTTGAACTTGATAGATCCATTAGTTTTAGCATTGTAGCCACTCAAGCGAAACTATCGTAAACAGATTCAGAATTCAGATGTAAACTAATCCCAGTCATAAAGTAAATGTTACTAACTCATTTCATTTGAAGTTACGCACAAATCTTGCATTTTAGTTTAGAGTATTTAGCATTAATTGAACTATACTAACTATAGGATGTAAATAATTTTCAAGGGGATATGCACGATTATCTTGTAAGATGTCATTAAATTTGTTTTTATAATCATTTTTATACTACAGCTATTACAACAGATTGATTACGTATCTATCGTCATCATCATTGGTATGATAGGCACATGCCAAAATTCTACATTTTACCTTAAACATTTCTACATTAAAAACCAAGTCATAGGTAATGTTAACATGGCATATCTCCAGAACCGATTAATGCTACATTAGTTTTAAGACAAATGTTATTGAAGAGAATTTAATGAAGAATATAATATTGCCTTTTTGTAACCATCCATTTCCCCTTCTACATTTAAAATCCATTTGTCGGATCCATTTGCAATTTTTTCTAGATAAATAGGCAGTTTACTGTATATGTATAGGTACATATGCTCGCATTTGTATGAATCATCACAGCGATTTATAATTTGCTGGTTCTGACATTTCAATGATTATAGTCATTACTTTCATTACTGTTGTAGTAGATGCAATGATGCCGTTGATAATGATCTTAAGAACATGTTTAGCTCAAATTATAATGCTAGCTCAAACTGTAGTTTTCTAAACGTCTGGAAATTTCCGACATGAACTATTTCCAGAAAGCTGAAAAATTCAAAGCATTCAGCGATTCATTAGGATAAATACTTGCCAATTGGAAAAGTAAACGAATGCGCATGTCAATTAACTTTTCTTTTCTTTCTCAATTTAAGCTCGTGACCATGATGTAAGCAAGGCGGAGGATATGCTTCGAAAGGTAAGGAAGATGTTATTTTACAGTAGTTCAATCCCAGCTCCCTTCCAATTTAATTTCCATTGTAAAAAATACATCAGAAGTGTAGGTCTCCAATAATCTATTTTATATAAAAAGCATATTATTACATATCATTTCACCATTATTATATATCATTTCACTAGCCTTATATATCATTAGCCCATGCATTGAAAACGTGATTGTTGTAAAAGTAGATAAAATATGAATAGAACCGGCTGAGAGCAAAACGCACAATTAAAGCTTTTGTTTTTGATTGACCTGTGTTATCTTCTGTGAAATTGAAATATGATACAATACAACTAGAAATCCCCAACAGACTCCAGTCATCTTTGATTAATCAAAATTCCCAAGCAATATGCTAAACATAGATATGGCAGGTTTCAGTTTTAGATAGATTTTGATAGTAAAACATTTCATGCTTCATTTCATGCAATACCCGAGAATCCGACTCGACAGGTCAAGCAATATTGTTCCGCTGGCTATTCTCGTTTTACTTGCCCAAGGTCGGGAAGAATGTTAATTTTATCCAGGCAGGGATACAAAAATTTCCCGAGAGCTATAATTCCATCACATGTTCTATTATATCATCCTAACAATAGCTTGTAAATATATCCATTCTAGTATTTTTTCCTAATGAACACACCTTGATTTGATGTGTATATTTTTATGCATGACAAACAGACAATGAAATGGAGATCGGAGAATGAGATGGACAGCTATAGAAAATGGACAATCAATGAAATGGTGAAAGAGTCCTTTCCTCACGCTACTCACGGGCGAGATAATGAAAATAGACTTGGTAAGTACTTGTCCCTTATCCCTTCATCTAGTGACCTTACCTTAAAAACAAGCAACCTTGAATGAATGGTTTCGTTGTAATCAGTACAATAAATAGTATTAAAATGGACTGTTCCATGGATTTGTGCATCCATTCATGAGACACGAAAATGCCAGGCTATTTTTAACCCGATTGTTATTTGTTCCTTTGATTTTCAGTTTATTACTTCCCCGTGGGCTCTTGGGAGGTTAGAAAAATGGTAATTGCCCAATTAGTTGAAAACTCGAGAAAAAATATTGGATTTTTGTTAAGCATCAAATCAACATGAAATGAAATTCTTTATTCTTCCATACTAGATTGAGAAGGGATGCAAAGAAGATATGCTCAAGCTTATACATTATACGATGGAGTTCATCCTCAATCAAATTAACGAATCTGGGAATGACCGATTCTCTCTGATCATTGACCTAGAGTTCTTAACCTATTGGAAAGTTGCACATTATGAAAGTATTTGAATACGAATTGACTAACAAGATAAATAACCCTTAAATTTTAAACTTAAGGTGAAATAGACGTTAGCCTCAATTTATTTTTTTTATTTAGCCATTCAAATGGTTCTAAAAGTGTTCCGGGACTTTGAGCAAAACTACCCGGAGAGACTTGGACAGGCTTATGTCATCAATGGTATCAAAAAAATGCAAATGTTTAATACATCTAATGATATGCATCCTATAAAAAACCGATTCAATATTAATTTATGACGTTCCACAGCGCCATGGGTCTTGAACTGCGTGTGGCCCCTGATAAAGCCACTGTTGACTGGAAGAACCATGCAAAAAGTGCAATTTATGGACAGTGACCATACCAAGTACATTCCACAGCTCTTGGAAAAGATGCCTGCCGAATCCATGTCACCCAAGCTTTGTAATCTGATGAAAACCGTGAGGAACACAAATGCTCACGCCTAAATTCCAGTCACCATCCCATTGTACATTTACCTACATACAGGCCCTGCCTGTACCTGCACTTTACCCACCCAATTTTATTTACTTACCGTAACCTTGAAGTGATAATCGACAATCTACCGCATTTAATAATGACCAGAGCCGACCAGGCCAAGGTTACCTTATTTGAGCTTGCTCCCTAATTTTTACTGTTGTCCATTCCAATATTTTCCCTGATTGTTATCGTTCCTTTTATATCAGTTAAGATAATTTTAATTAATTAAGTTAGCTTTTGTGCTGTGATTAAAACAATCGCATCATGTCAATGCGTAAGAGTAGCAGGGTATCACGAGATAATCTCACGCGAGAATTGTGTAAATAAAGGCGTGTGTAGCATGTCATGTCATCTGCATGAATTGTAATAAAATTCTTCATAATTACTGCCGCAACACCTTTTTTTGTCTCATGACATGATTAATTAATTTCACATTTTGACAAATTGACAGCGTAGATGCGAAGGTCGCAAAAGTGCATAGAACAATGCTGCTGGAAATATGTAAGCACATGGCATAGGTATTTCACCTTATCTGGAGTCCTTATCAGTATAAGCTTTTTGGACAAAAAATGCAAGCACAATTTACAATGCGAAATGGTTTGGTATATCCACCCATTAATGATGAAACTGGACTGGACATGATTTCGAGGATAAATTTTTTGAAATTTATTTTTTTAAAGGTACATTTTCCATTTTTTGTTTTTTAGTCTTTTCAATGCTGCTGATAGCCGATATGAAACTGGAAAAAGTACACATACGGCATGATATATTTATAAAGTGTTTAAAATAACAAGTGATTTATGTAAAACAGGAAATTATAATTTATAAATAACTAAATATCCTAAATTTACTCATACTTTATATGACATAACTATATTACCTTTTACGATATGTAAGCTTAATGAGCGATTTTTTATAGCGTCTTCATAAAAACAAGATAAGCATAAGGGCATTTATAAAGTCACTGAAAGCACTTCAGCAAGTTCGATAGGGACTATAATATGGGCTATAAGTAATTATAATTTCGTATTATTTCTATTAAAAAGTACCTTTTAACTTAAGTATACATTTTTTTCAAATGAGAAGAAGGCCCTAAAACTGATAAATCAGGATTTAACCGTAAATGCTCCGTTAACAAATATATATAATAAAGGCATTTCTTTTTTCATCTCGCGTCCTTGTCTCCTTCACAGTTAATTTAATAATGACATTGGTACATAAAATCTCTTTTCTTTAGATCAGACTTGTGGATTGTTAGACCCTTGATGGATCGTAACTTTCAGCCTGGCTGCGTGACGTGCTTCGAAAAATCTCTTGAATTCGTGGGAGACCAGTCGAACCAGCAGCTATATAAAAACGGAGATAATTTAAATATCAATTAGAGTTAAATATTTAATCTAATTATTTATCAATCGTGTTATGAATCCAATTTCTTACAATGAGGGCGATCACATCCGCGATCATGAGCATAAGAAAGACATATCCCCACCCCGCGTTTTTATCTATCGCTGCCACCGAGCCCGCCAGTAGCGGTCCCACAGCAGCACCAATTGAACCAGTTCCATCGATAATCGCTGTAACTGTGGCTAAAGCTCTAGCATTCCCCATGAGACAGGGATGGGTTCCCAGCTCGGTGGAAACCGCCGTTGTGATCAGGGCATAGGGGCCGTTGACCAGGATTCCAACTATGATGAGGAGGATTATGCTCGCCCAGAGACTTTCTGCTCCGTAATTTTGATAGACGAGCATCTTTAAAATTTAAAAAGAAAAAAGTTTGAAATTTCCAGTTTCTTGTCATATTTTTTTAAAGTTTCCAAAATTAAAATTTACTTTTCCATACCATTGGAATCGCAAAACAAAGCATTCCAGCACAAGTGGTAGCACTCATTCCGGAGTAGTCTGAAATCACTCCTGCAACAATCCCTCCAATGATCCCTCCAACGTCAAAAAGAGTTGACAGATAACCACTTTCGCTTGCATTGAAGTGTGCTGTAATCATATCAAAACACGATATCGATAAGTAAAAATTAACTTAACTAAATATTAATTAACCAATTTTTTTATTCACTTTCCACTTACTCGAATTATTTATATATCGCGGAAGCCAATAGAGAAACGTGTAGCTGACCAACTTGGCGAAGAAAAGGCACAGTGAAAACTCGATAACCCCGGGAATCCTCAGCGCTTCAGTGAAGCCCACAGCTTTTATCTTGACTTCCGGATCATATCTGTTGATCATCGGGGTAGTCTCTCGAGCATAAATATCATCTGAAGTAGCTAACAAGGGAGTGGTTGCCCCACTGTCGTTATCATCATCATCATCCTCCTCCAAGTAGCGTTTCATCGCTACTCTCGTCCTCTGATTGTTCCCACTACTGGTACTTGCACTTCCCCCACTTTTGTTGAGATCATTGGTCGCAGTTTGCTCATCACTGGTTTC
>JAQGAG010000605.1:0-14223 GCA_034696835.1 Lepidocyrtus lignorum
GCCAACCCTTACGACCCAAAATATCAAAATAACAAGCTCCCTCTTCATTTAAAGTAGATACGGTAATACTAAAAGTAGATACCCAAGCATTAATATTTACATTCAGTATTCAGTATTTTCCGAAATTGATTTCATCAGAGCATCAGTGTTTTTGGAAATTACTTTTCATTCGACGAAAGAAGGAAGTTTTCAATTAAGGAAGCAATAGAACAGCCGTTTGTTAATCGTTATATAAAGTCCACGTGCTTGCATCATATGTACTTAAACTCATACGTACGTAGGTACCTACAATTTTTTAATCGTTTTGAAAATGAAATCAAGTACACGAAGGACATCTGTCCGTAATTAATACTCAAATTCAATAGCGAACAGAATTTAGTTGATGATGATGAAATCAAAAATGACCTTTTCACCTTCCGGGGAAATATGAGATATAAAGGATATTGCAATATTATGGAACTTACCTTCTGTATCATTTATGTATAGTACAAAAATAGGTACATACTTTGTTCAATGTGCTAATGCTTTATGTAATAAGCTGTAAAAATACCTAGTAGCAGTTTTCTTCCTCCCATGAGTGACGGTCTTCTATTACTCTTTGAACAGTCACAATGAACTCGCTCAGATTAAAAAGTATTTATTTTTAGTTTAGGCTACGAGTGAGAGATATTATGCAGATAATGTTATTTTCTTGTGATTTTGGGTACTTTCCATTTTCAGCCATGATAGACATCATTCCAAGAGTCATGAACTGTTTTGTACATACGACATTATTGATGAATGAGCAAACATTTCATGAATAAATGACAAGTGTAGAATTCTCTACATGAGGCAAAGTGAGACTTCAACTGCGGACCCGTTAATCCGTGATCTATTCTATGGGGTTTTAAATTGATAGGAAGTAGTTACCTAATCTAGTTGACCTAAAATTCCAGATAGTTACGAAGACCGATAATAAAATCAGGGCATCAAAACGGATAACGATAAAGTTATTATATCTTGACAATGCTTCCACGTTTTATGAATTACGTCCTGTCATGCATGTAAAAATATATATTTGTTCGCAAAACTATATATAGACATAGCCAGCATCACATCGCCAACCAGTCAGTAGTCAGTAGTCGCATTCAAGCAGTTATTTTTGCATTTAGGTTTGGAATAAGAAATTTAAAAAATGTGTCACCCTCACAAAGTACTGGGTAGTTTGGCGATTTTGCTGACAGTCCTAGTCGTTGGGTATCAAACGGCCGCTATTGGTAAGAATATAATTTATCAAGCCTGCTTAATAACCTGGCATAGTTGTCTGCTATGTAAACTGGACTTTTTAATAATTACTAATGCTTAAACAATTTTTAAAGGTAAAACCCAACTTGACGATTTCATTGAAATAGGAGAAGTCAATGGGAAAACGTTCTACACCCCGATAAACGATGTAAGATAACAAGATATGCTTAATTTACTTTAAAAGATTCATTAATGATTGATGATGCTTGATATTCCAAGGTATAAATTGATCTATGACGTATATTTTTTATCTTTATTTAATCTAGACAAAAATGAATTGGATGTCTGCTCGAGGTCTTTGTAATTATTTTGATCTGGAGTTAGCAATGTTCAAGACGGAGGAGGAATTTCGGTTTGTTCGTGGGAATGTACCACCAAACCATTCACGTAAGATTACTCATTCAACGTCATTTACTCAGCATATGGGAAAGAGAAATGTCAGATTTTAAGATAAAATGTGCAACTTTTGTTACTTGCAGAGCTGTGGATTGGCGCTTCATTAAAAAATCAGGAGTCTTGGAGTGCCGATTCCTTTGAGTGGCTGGACCATTCTAACGTGACAATTCAAAATTTTATGCTTCTACCGGACAACTGGGTTTGTGTATATTTTTCTCAGGATGATCATTTGTTTACGGACATGTGCCTTACTGCTCAGTACAAACCTCTTTGTCAAAGCCGCTCTGAGGATTGAGCAAGACTTTTGCAACAAATAATAATAATGATAATTCCAAGTTGAAAAACGATTGCCAAATTTTATAGAACATTTATTTTTAAACGCAACATGTTGTTAAAAGTTGAGATATGTGTGCACTTAATATTAAATGTAAAAACTGTTGGAAAGCACCATTTTGCAAGTTTATGTTTTGTATTGGAGTTGATTTGATCGATTTATGCAATGCAAGGTGGAGATACTTGCCAAAATTCAATAAGATTCTAAGGCAAAAGTGATATTATGATGTACTATTATATTATGATGAAAAAATCATGCCAGTACATGTGCCCATTTTACATCCATTGTCGACCCTCGTACATGAATTATCCAGTTCGATATGATCTATGTCACAGCATCAATATATCATCACAAATTCACATTTTCCCCGATAATGTATACCTGCCTATTCTTTGTATTACGAAAACTGCACCAGTTCATTTATTCTATGGCACCTGCCAACTACCTACATCATTCAACACGTCGGTTGCATTCATAAATATTCTATCTATATGGCATTATTTTGCCAATTTACCTGAAGAAAGAGTTGATGCTATAGTACACTTTTATTTCCTGACAAACAAGTCCGATTTCCCTGAAAATGCAAACTCTCCAGTTTGGCTGATTATGAATCATGATAAGAGATTACCCGATTACTCATGCTTTTAATTGTATTTTGCTTTTAAATTGAACCTAAGCTAAATTCACCGAAAACAAATGTTTTTCCATATTACATTCCCAACCAGCAACAATAAACGGAGGATCTGCCTCACATGTTGACTCTTACGAAATAAATCGGCTCGTATCAATTAATCTTTTTAGCGTGTTAATAAGCGTCCCGACATCCGAAAAAATACTAAATCGATATATCTATGCAAGCTTCTCCACGCCCGTCATGAATTTAGACTTATCGGGATAATTAGCGCAAACATAATTGTTTTGTAAGCAAACATTCTCTGACTTCACATTAGTTGACATGTCGGAAGACAAGACCAGATTATCAACCACTTTACTTATTTTCCGTGAAAAACAACCTTAGAATCAGTAAAACAAATTCAGCTATGATAGGATAGGATACTTATCAAGGTGAAAACCGATGTTATTATCTATCATAATAATTCATCATATCATTATCATATAATATCATCCAAAATGTCTTATCGGAACAGTTGAAAACTGGTGCAATTTTGCAATTTCGTAAGACATATAAAAAGGCGACAAAACTAGCTTATGATCATCAATTGAAACTCTGAGATCAGCTCAAGCTACATAACCTCCTCTCTTAAACAACATAACAGCTTACAAAATTGAATCACCAATTAATTTTCAAATAACTTTAAACAGAACTTGAAAGTTACTTTCAACTCTATTTCAACAATGAACAAGTAAGTCGATTTAATTCACATATTTGAAATATTTTTTTTACATTACGTCATTACCTGATGCATCCTAAATTTTAATTATTGCTATTTTCAAAATCTTGCATTTCCCCAGGCTTATCATCATCGCAGCTGCCCTGGTTGGTGCAGTAGTTATACTGTGCCCTCCCATCAAGGCCGAAGGCTCCCGCTATGCGGAAACAGTCATCAACGAAAAGGCAGATAAGGCCAACGCAAGAGCCGCATATGACGCCGACTCCCTCTTCCACAACCGCACTGCGGAAAACGCTCAGTGTTATCGATGCTCCGCTCCTGTAAGTCATAAATATATATATATATATATTTCCTATATATAATATTGAGATAAGATACTAATATATAATATATCTCATCCAGTTGGTAAAATACACATTGCAATTTACAAGTAACCTAATTAACGATTACAGTGCAGTAACACCTCCTGCTGCCCTGACGAATACCCCCAATGCTGTTACATCACAGACTGGGATTTATGCGGGTGCTGTTCTGTCTAAAAGTAGCCTGACTCCCTTTTGCAAATTAATGGAACATTATCTTTGCATCATATTTTAACTTCAAAATTTAATTTAGAAGATTTAAAGTAAATTGGAAAGAATTATAAATCCTATGAAATTTAAAACAATCCGAATAAAAATTCCTTCATCTAATTTCAAAAGGTGCTCTCCGTGTTTTTTTACTCGTTTTGCTTTAGATTGGTCTTCCCTGCAATTTTACAACTTTACCTTTACATTTTACATGTTTACAAAACAACTTGTGCTCATTTACTTTTTGATTTCTTACTTTGCTTGAGGGACGACGCATCCTGAATACTTTCACTGTGATGACATTTTCCTAGCCATTGGAAGGATGAAGAATTTGACCTGTCAAGAAAGTACTGCGCTTATATGGGTCAAGTTCATGCGACAAATATTAGCAATTCATGGAGAAACATCTCGTCGTGGCCCTGATATGAACTCAAATATTCTTTCTGGAATTTATTCACAATTTCATGACATGAGAGAAGTAAGATTCATACTGCCAAATGTATTTGTTTTGCATTGCCCCAATGAGCAAAAATTGGTGCCTGTGTTTAATTTTCTCCTGGATTAGACCGCTTTTGATGCCCGTTTATTGTCTCAATGGAGTGTGAGTGTGAATATATGAAACTTTTGCCGTTATTATATTTACAAATTGCTTAATTTAGTTGTGTGTTAACTAATATTAATATAACCTAAATAACGTTTTTCATCATGAAATGTACAATCAAAGAAAATAACAACAAATTGTATCTCCCCCCGCAGCAGCATTCTCATCTTGTATTCTTTAGATTAGTTTTGTGCTGAAATTTTTTCCTCGAAAACGACCTTCTGGGGCTTTGCAAAGGAGGCGGAAGGGTATCTGTGCGGTAGTTCCTATTGACCATTCGTGATAATGATAATATTCGTAATAAATTGAATTGTGCAATTGCATAAACAATTTTGTCGTTTTGAATGATTGATCACTTTAAATCTACGTAATATACGGAACTGCGGCAAATAATAACAATAAGCCACTTACCTAATATGATTGTAAACAACGGTCCAAATTCTATGTTATTGCAAATCATTCAGTTTGGCTTTGTTTTGCTAAATGATTATTGAGCTACGAGTACATGAAAACTGATTATGAATCATGATAAGAGGCTCGATGATTGCTCCTAATTTATAATATGCTTTACTGGTAAATTGCACTACATTGCAGGCAACAAAATAAAAAGCATAATATCCGATATCCGGCAATAATAACGGAAGGATTTTTGCACGTTTTGCTCGATGGGACACGCGTCATTAAATAATGCATTTCGAACTAATTAGTACATGCAAAATGTTTTGTAAACAAGCATTTTGACATTTCATCGCAAACAAGTACAGATTATTATCCAATGAATTAACTTCAGCGAAAAAATTTTCACTAGTAGCTGAAAAAACTTTGGATACCTAGAAAGAAATTTAAGCTGATAAGTTACTTCACAAAGTGAGATTAATATTATCATCAATCGATCAGCATTATCAATTTATGTAGATTGTCGTAATTTGTTTTTTTTCTTTCACCTAGACCTATATATGCAATTACCGGGAAATTGATGAAATCAGTAATTGTAAACAAACTAAAAAAAGCCTAACTTCATGCATTTTTATATTGATCATCTTCATTCGAAGAAATGTATTGTCGAAGCTGTCGATTTTGCAACTTTGTTTGAGTATAAAAAGAGCTGGACACTGGCTTCTTGTCATCAGTTGAAAACCTGAGATCAACTAAAGCTCCATACATACAACACACAACCGCACTCAAATTGCAAAGCAGTTTACAAACCTGAATCACAAATAATTTGACTTTTTTCAACATAATTTCAACAATGAACAAGCAAGTCCACTCAAGTCAATGTGTTTTGAAGTATTTTTTCATGGCATATTATGTCACCTTCTAAATTTCAATATTACAATGTATTTTGAAAATCTTAACTCTCCCCAGGTTTATCCTGATCGGAGCTGCCCTGTTTGGTGCATTAGTTATTTTGTCCACTCCCATCAATGCCGAAGGTTCCAACCCTGCGGAAACCGTCATCAACGAAAAGGCTGAGAATGTAGATGTCAACGGAAGAGTCACCGCATTTGACGCCTACTCCCTCTTCTACTATCGCAGTCCAGAAAACGCTCAGTGTTATCGATGCTCGGCTCCTGTAAGTCAAACTGGGCTTGTAAATCTATAATTGTTTTTTTCATTTTCTTCATTGGTGAGTATTAATAATCTCAATTTGTAATTAAATTGATGATTACAGTGCAGTGCATACGCTTGTTGCCCCGGCTCTCACCCTCAATGCTGTTACGTCAGTGGACTGGGATGCGGGTGCTGCTCCCACTAACCTGTTGGCGTTATCTTGACTTCTAGATTTAATTTAGTGTATTTTAGGATACATTTTTGCAGTTATTGCTAAATTAGTAGCGTATTCTTATTTCTTCCTATGTAAATTTAAGGGCAGAATAACCGAAATCAAATAAAAAATTATAATGCAAAATCCGCCATTTTGAACCATATCCTTTCATCTTACTTTCTGCAAATTTATAAGTTAATATTTCTTCTCCCTACTCATCGTCTGCAACTACATGAAAAAAATGATTGCATTTTTAATAAATATTCAAGTTCTAATTCGAAACAATAACTTGTCCAACAAAACAATGGTTTCATGAAAATGTACTATAACAAGAGAGCATAAATATTCGATTCGATAATTATCTGACATGGAAAATATCGAAAACCATGTAGTAGTTGAGGGCTGGATCGATATTTCCGATAACTTGGTAAATAGTTGGAACGGAATAGTTTTATTCTTAAACGGTAGAGCAAGTTGAATTACAGTACAATTAATTTGAAACTTTCCATGTCTTCAGCAAACCAGAACCTTTACAGCAAATAAAAAACGATTTGTATTTTAAATACGCAAACTTTCTAATGTAAACTACTGTATATTTTCCTACATGGAAAACTTGGTTTTGGCATATTTATATTTTCTGTTTTCGCCATTTTTGCACTGCCTGAAAAACACTTAAATGATTCATGTAAAAAAATGTTCATTTGGGTTGAGCTTTGGCTTTATATGGAGTTTGATATATTTTATTCATTAGAATCTTTTAGCTTGTAGCGCAGGTTTATAGTATCGTATAAAATATAAGGCAATATATTGATGTGAACTCACAAGCAGTCGGATGTATTTGGCAAAGGTTTGCTTTGGTGCAGACGGAACTGGAAGGCTCAGAACATGACGTTTTGGACCCCAGAGCAATTATAAATTCTTCAAATCATGTTGGCTGGAAAACGGCCAAACCGGCGAACAGGCAATTTTAGTTAATTTAAAACAACTTTTTATGTCGTGTCAATGAAAAAATTGCGCTCGTGAGATGAAAAGTTGAAAACCATGCATTCATGGAGTAATTTCTAGTAACCAGTGTCGCCTACAGCCCCAACCCATTTATTTTATATTCGCCAAAGTAAATTGGACAATAATCTTTCAACAATGGCATACCAAGCAAACTTTTACCGCGTCAAAGCCACTTCCCTCCTCTACTCCAACAATGGATACTTTTACCAAACAGTTTTGGATTGGGAAGCTGAGAAAAAATCATTTTCCACCTCAAAAAAGAAAGTTTCAATGTGGCTTACCGCTGTCTGTCTCGTACCTGGAATGCTAACTGTGATATCATGTTTGATCATTGTAAGAAACACTTTCTTCAACTCAAAATCATGCTTATCTGAAGGGCCGTCGTGCCATTCCAAGCAGATTCTGGCATGCATTTTCCTTCTGGTTTCTTACTTTGTTTGTGGGATCACACTTTCTCTGTATTTTATATGTATGATTTACATCGCTTTTAAATGGGTGTTCCAACAATATACGCTCCAGCATGACTAGCTCTACGATTGTTTTCATCCGATCAGATTACTCCTTCTATTTATCTAACCCCTTACAATTTACATACATCTCGAATCCACCTCGTAATTTGATATAATTCCCAGGTAGTAATTGCTATAAATAGTAGTTATAATTTTGTTCTTTACGTCTCCTCTTCGTTAGATTGAAACCTGTTGTACTTAAATGCATGGGAAAATATACCGTTTCCCAAATGAAATTATATTTTAGTTGCTTTCAAAGCTGACGATGGCAATAGTTATAGCGTGGAAATATATGAACTGGATTTTGAAAATATTTGTATTAAAGTTTGAAAATTCCGAACAATTATTGATGACTGGCGATGCTCAATCTACCTATCTATGCATTCTTCGCTGTACATGCAAAATTAATGCTTGGTTTAATTTTGTTAATTTAATTTACCTGTACAATACAGTTTCATTCCCATCTTTTATTAATATCTGTAAGCTCGTTGAATTTTTTTTAGATTGTGGAAACGAGTAAAACGTACTAATATGAGACGAGCCTAAATAAAATAGTTCCCATGTACCATACTGTGCTCCAGCTCCAACATACAAAGCATCGCTTTCACATCATTCTTCTGTTTCTTTTTATTGTGGGAACACCTTTAGCCAGTTCCTCGTCCTGTAGAACTGTAGCAGATACATGCAGGATATACGCTAGCAGAAACCCATTCACAGCTCTATAATTACCTACTAATATGAGTAAATCCTTCCTTATTATCTTCATCTTATCGTTAGCTTAAAAGGTCTAAGCAAGCGTCGATGATGATATGGCAAGTCCATTCATTCAATGATTCTTACATATAAAATTGATGCGTGGTAACTTAAAAATTGATGAAGTTTCATTGAGATTTCCAGCAGTTCAAGAATAATGTAATTCTGAATGTCTATGTTGCAAACTTGCATTCAATTTTTAAATAGTTTTAGTTTGTATTGCGATTTTAGTTTGAGTTTCACACATTACACACCTAGGTAGATTTATCTGACTTCTTTCATTAAATTTTCAACACTTCAAAGGTAGCTAAAAAAATACATAATTGCAGTTGTAACGCACATGCAGAAACTTAATTTTTGAAGTGGTCTAATGCGTACCTAATACATATGTACCTAGAACATATGGGTTACTTTTTGATTTGTTACTGTAATGTATGGATAGGTTTTTAGTTTCCATTTTTATTGCCTCATTTTCCAGAGATGGAAGTTTGTTAAGATAAGCCAAAGCCAATAGAATAAGTTGAAGGCTTCAGATTAGCAAAATTTCTTACATGATGATATGATATGATCATGAAATTAAGCAGGTCTAGTTTGTGTCGATATGCTGAGATGGAAAAGGAATGAGCTATTTAAATACTTATTCTTATTTTTAAAAATTCAACCACACATATTAAAAAGCAAAGGATTTAAGTTGCCAGCTAGAGTTAGTTACAAAAAGGTATTATAAAATACTGAGCTCTAATTTTTGTGCACGTTTTCATGACCTTTGTTGAAGTTTAAAATGACAAACTCGCTTCCTGGAAATGAAGGAAATCCCCTACTTAAATTAGAAATTGTTATATTTCAGCAGACAAATGTTACATGTTTTCTTTCTTAAAGTTACATAAATATTTAGAATTTTGGTTTCCAAGATGGGAGTGTCTAGTTGTAGCAAGTTTAGAGTTTTGAAAATTCTTATTTGGCTTCAGTTAATGCTATTTGCAATGCAAACTGATCGCGTTGTTGCTGAAATTGAGGAGGTTGAAAAAAACGAGATGAAAGATGAGTCTGCAAATATTACCATGACCAGTGATAGTGATCCAATTTCGGCACAATCGGACGAAAGCATAAGCACTGGAAGTGAAGACAAGGATGAAAACAGTGTCAGCGAAGAAAACAAGGACGAAAGCATTGGCAGTATCCAAGACACGGACGAAAGCAGTGGCAGCGAAGGAGAAAAAGAAGAAAACAAACTCGATGGAAATCAAGCAGGAGAATCTATGGAGAACGAGAGTGTTGGTGATGATGGCGTTGACGGTGCGGAAGTGGAGGTTACCGGAACCGAGGGACCTGTCAAAGAAGATATTAAAGAATCAAGCAGTATCAAAGATGTTGAAAAGATTATGGAAGGGGATGAAAAAAATGAACAAATAGACAAAAATGTTGTCGATCTCGAAAACAACACGAAATTGGAGGCAAAATCTGATCCACAAGAAGTACTCACAACAACTTCCTTACCGCAATTAGAATCGGAAACTGAGGATGTGTCGGAAGAAACAACTTCACATCCGAATTTATGCAATCCATCGCCCGATATCCGCCCACCTGGAAATAGATGGACACAATTCTTCATTAACTCATTTAGGAAATGCCCTCCGCCAACAACCACAACGACGACTACAACGGAGCCACCTCCGCACAACTTCATGTCATTTGATCCTAACAGAGTTCCTGATGACGATGACTTCCCAGTTCCAATCCAACCTGATCATCCAAATAACCGACCTGCAAATGGCTGGGTTGAACCGCCTATGAAACCTCATAAGAAAAAGGGTTGGGGATGGCCAGCACCTGAAATGACCACAGGGTGGTATCCTGACGAAATTACTGTCAGACCGCCACCCCCGGTAAATAATGGATGGGGTTGGCAGGACAAGGGATATAGCCGTACGCATAATGCAGAAAGCGAACCGGGTCGGGATTACTATGGTTCGCGAGATAAGGAACCAAGAAGAGAATTCCAAGCGCCACCTCAACGAAATGATGGCCGCACTCGTCCTCCTTCATTTTACTTGTCTCCCACACCATTCCCTGAGGATTCGGATGGACTGTTTGATAGATGGAAAAATGAAGAATAACAAAATATTACGCATTTTAAATGCTAAATCACTCACCGTCAGTAACAATCTCAACAAAGAAATTTAGACTATAAAACTAAATGTTACCTATGCTTTTGTAGAAAGGGTGCAACTGGTCAAATATACTTCTGCGATAAATATAAATAAGTAATAAGTGCTAAAAAAATTACTTTCATGGCATTCGTGAAAAACTATTTATAGCTTTCATGCAGTGATCAATGCGTCAATTTTTTGATAAGAATAAGGCACAAGCCAAGTATTTTCCAAGTTTTTAAGAAAAATGTTAAAACCCAATTTGCTTACGCAAACACTTGATAATAATTTAATTGAATAAACTGTACGATATCTGACATTATGACAATTGTGCTTGGCAGAATGTGTCAATTGCGATCTATCTTGCGCTTATTGATAATTGATAATACGGATAATCATCAGATTAGTAAGTTGACGACTGACGTACATAATCATGAAGATGATGCAGACTCCAGCGGATAAGTACTTAGGTATTTAACACAAGGAGAAATTAAACGCATAATACATACATAGGTACCCACTACTTATCATGTGGATACAATAAAGTATAAATACTCTTCTCTCAAGCTTGAAATTCAACAGACTTTTAAAATCGCTCACTCATATCATTACAAACATTTAAAAACATTTGAAAATGTCCTTCTTCAGCAACACCGCCGCATTTTTGATTGCGTTGGTATTCTCTATCGCGGGATTTCACGCAGCTTCTATTGGTAAAAATGCAATTATCAAATTTTCTTTATTATAAATTTTTTCTTAGCAAATGGTATATAATATTACTGTGTTAAACCTCTAGGGACATCCAAACTGGAAGATGAATTTCATCTAGTTGGAGCTATTAACAACAAGACATACTACACTCCCAAAAACAACGTAAGTATGAAAACAATACGTTCCCTAATTAATAGCAATGACATAAAACTTTTAGGTATTTTTTAACTAAAGAGTTTTACCGTTTCCCTTTCCACTAGACTCTAACAAATTGGGATGGCGGGCGCTATATTTGCAATCAGTCTGGACTAGAATTGGCATCCTTCGCGGGATACGGAGAGTATCAGTTTGTTCGCACGAATCTGCCAAATGATAGCAACCACAATAGTAAGCACAGATAATTATCCCATGGTTGAAATAAATTGTTTGAGTATATCAGTTTCGATAAATTAAAATCATTAAAATTTATTTCTGTAGTGCTGTGGATTGGGGGCTCATTGAAGGGACAGTTTAAACATCAGCCAACCTCTTATCAGTGGCTGGACGAATCTGACCTTGAGGTTGAGCTTTCAGGCTTATATTACCATACCCCAAGTCTCTATCTTTGTTTAATATTTTCTCGAGATGCTCATTTATATCCAGACGTTTGCATTTCGGGAAGGCACAAAGCCCTGTGTCAGACTTCGTCTGCTAATTCAACAGGGGCTTTTCTTTAAGTCAAAAATAAATATTTGCTGACGTACTGACAATCAAAACAAAACAAAAAGTATGAAAATACATATCAAGATTTCAAGTGCAAATTATTTGTTGAACTTTTATTCAACGCATTCATGTGCTGCTCATCTTCGATGCAATTTTTAGCATTGTAAAAAAAATCACAAACGTAATTCATATGTTACACGTGTATTTAAAGTTTATAGTCCGGCAACTGTCCAAGTCTTGATGTTTTTCCACATGAGAATGTCACCCACTGACATATATTATGAATTTTAAAAACAAGTCAAAATGTGATGAACATGTGCAGTTAATGATATGGATGGGGAATTGATTGTCGAATCCAATATCATTCTCCAGTAAATATAAATGCTCATTATGTAATTATGAACTGTTTATGCTGCCCTGTCAATGTCATTTCATTATTATGCACTGGAATTACTTGGCAAACAAGTCTCATTTAATGAACGTAAGTGTGAACGGCGATAAAAATGTTTAATTTTAACCGAGCATGCGTTATCAATTATCATGAACACGACAGAATAACAAACCAATTTTAACCAGGCACCTATTATTGCCAAATTGACAAACCCGGAACCACGCAGTTAGGTTGACGTTTATAAATAACACCTCTTGTTTATATTTAGTAAGCTCCCAGTGGGTTTACATTTATTTTTTGTTTTCAATCTGCAAAATTGATGGAATTAGCAAAAATAATTTGCTAACAAGATAATTCTAACTAAATTTTAATTGGTATCATTTTCATGTGACATGACATTGACAAAGTAAACAGCTTGTCAGCAGTCATTTGTCCGTTATGAATGATTTTGGAATACAAACTTTAAATTGTTATTCTTGTAAGAAAATGACAGTCAAAAACAATTCGTTGAAGCTTTTATCTTTAGTAAACTCATTATATCATAGGTTTGAGATTATACTAGAAATATCCCGATTTTCTTATGCAATTCTGTGTTTTGTGGGATTCTTCGTCTGAATCCTTCCAGGGAGGTTTCGTGGTACATATAAAAAGGATTTCGTGGACCGGACAAAAGCATCAAATCAAAAACGTTCGTACAAATTTGGACAACAATAATAGTTCAACTGAACTTTGAGAAATTACTTTACATAGAATTCTTTGTACCTAAGAAAATGAGCAGGTGAGAAAATACATTTAAATTAAATTTCTTCAATTTCATTAAATTATTGCTGGTGCTAATTTGATGTTAAAATACGATAAGTGAATGCAAATTAATTATTTTTTCAGATTGACACTTCCAATTTCGATTCTGGGTTTCCTCCTCCTCGCGGCTTCTTTGGGGAGGGCTGAAGTAGAGCTCACCCCCGGGGAAACCATTCTCGTCGATGAGCTGTTTTCAGAGAGTGGAGAAGACGTCGCCTCATTTAACGCTTTGTCCCTGTTCTACGTTGACATACCGAAGACGCTGTGCCAACGCTGCTCAACCCCTGTAAATGATTTTGATCGTAATTATAAAAATTATACTTCTAAAACTATCCTAATCAAAAATCGGCTAATCTATGCCATTTTTACCTAAAAATGTAGTGTGCAAAAATGGCCTGCTGCTCTGGAAAATTCCCTCAATGTTGTCGCATCTCAGGACAATGTCGCTGCTGTAAGCTTTACTGAACTGAACTGCGATTCGGAATGACCGATTCCTTCTTTCAAAATGTTTCATAAATACGTGATTATTTAAGACGTGCAAGGACTTTCAGTGTAAGTTAACAAATGTAGTTTGATTGCGATTAATTAAAGTTAGTTATGAAATGATATTCGTGCATAAAAAATATTTCCATACTTGGAATAACATGGCTGTTGTAATATTAAAACAAGTATTAATACTCTATTTAAATGGTTCACTTAAATAAATATTTACCTATTACGACAAAGAGAACCATGTCGTTGGGGTAGATTTTAATGTGGACATATGCAAAATTGGCATGAATTTAAAAAGGACAAATAAAATGTCGGTTTATATTAAATACGAACTTATGCAAAGTTGGCTGGAATTTAAACGGGACATTCGACTTGGCTGATATAAAATTAAAAGCGGACATATGCATA
>JAQGAG010000606.1:0-14220 GCA_034696835.1 Lepidocyrtus lignorum
TATGTTTCATCAGTGTCAGTTACATAGTCACTGAAAAATCACTGATTAAAAAATCCAAAATTTGAATTTTCGACAAATATTTGAATATTAGGTATTATTATGCTTCAAAAACCTTACAGGTACGCCATTGTAATTACAATCATTTTATTTAGTGTTGGATGCACAAAACTGGATGGAGCCCGGGAAAAATTGATTTTGTGACCGATTTATCTGACGGAGAGTTGTGGTTGGACTTTAAGGTTAGTTTCAAGGCATTATTTGAATTTTATAATGCAATAGTTATATTTAACCAGTTTTAAAACTATATATTATATGCTTAAAGTACCTCAACAAAATTGATTGTGCAACATCATCGCGCGTGGTTCAGCTCACCCAATGAGATTCTAAATTTATAAAACATCCAATGCATGAATAAAAACTTTTAGAATTTATTTATTGTTTACTATAACATAGAAAGTTTTATGCCTTTGAGTTCTGAGGTATTACGATTTTTGAACAACTTGTATTGCAAAACATACATACATTGGCACGTTTTGGTTTGTGTCAATATTGATGTTGGTTTGATCTGCTCAATGAAACATGACATTATGGTTGCTTTTGTATGATAACCTACACATGGACAGATTTCCTTCATTAGAGGTATATATTATGAAACTGTTTTTGTATACCTATGCCAAATCAATGCATTACTATCCCCATCCCTCTCTTACAATTGCAAAAATAAATATATGTAAAGTAATTCAAAGTTTTGGAGATTAGAGTGGATGAAGGAAAATTATAAAATTATCATTTTACATGTTAATTTACCTTAATTTAATAAATTTATGAGGTTAAACGAACATACAATAAAAATGTTCATTAAGACAAAAATTTTTATTCATTTAATTAACTAAATTTGAACCTAAACAATTTAAAGGGGAAAACAGTTAGTTTTTCTTCAATATTAGGTTCCATCGGTTTAATTATTGATCGATGATAATTAAATACAGACTTGTAATTCGTAAATTCATAAATTTAAAAAAGGTTGACTGCAGTATTTTGCCAGATTAAATATATCTTACAATAAGTAGGTACATTAGCAACAACTTTTCAATGTTTCAATGTAACATGTATTAGCATATTTTCTTCACAGACAAAGCATCTGTTGCCTATTAATATGCCTAACAATATTAGTAATTCCTAATATTAACTACTAATGCGGCGAATTAAAAATCATCACCATAGCCAAAGGGTGGATCATAATCATCATAATCATATTTATCATCATCATCATCATCATCATAATCCCCTTCTAATTCCGGGTTACATAGCGCATCTGATTTAGTTGCTGAACATTTGTTACAAGCGTCATTTCCCAGGCATTCTCCTTCTTGGAGTATGTCCACCAGATTACAAAGCAATTCTATTGCTGCGGATTGGTTTAGCTTTTTGAATCCTTCGCAGGAACGTAGATTTTGAGTACTCATCCTGTTTAAAGTTCAAGTAAATATTATGTAAGATATTTTTTTTTAAATGTACGCAGATATTTTGTAAATGTATTTGCAAAACTTACATCGCCATGATTTTAAGTGAATGATCACGTAACATAGCCAGCCCATCCACATTTTTTACGTAAAAATACAGTTCCAGAATAATATCTGGGGTGAACCAGTTCACATCTTTTCGAAGAAGTTCTTCCGACAAGGAGCTCTGAAAATGGGTCAAATCGTACTTGTGTGCCGTCTCAAGCAGCTCCAATACCATGTCACAAGATAGATCCTCAGAGGTCAATTCCAACCCGTAGAGGTAGCGGAGAAGGAGCTTGATCCCTTCTTCCGAGTTCTCCAGCATTTCCACTTCTCCAGTTTTGGACTCACTCATTCCACAAGTAACCATTTTGGAAAGAACGTTGCTTTGAGCTACAACATCAAAAATTAACTGATAAGAAACGGAAGTAGTGAAAAAAATTCTTCGTCAAATACCCAAAATTGAATGTACCTGCAAACATCATCTTGTGGCATTTAATTGTTGCCCCATTGCCCGCAAATATTGTCAGGTCTTTTGTGTCTTCATTTTCAAACAAATTTTGAATTAGAGATGCGATGTCTAGTTTTATCCCGGAGGGTTCTTCCCAACCAATTTTAACATTAAAGAAGCATACAGGACGAGCATATCCGGAGCTAGTGGTTGCAATTCCCACAATCTCGAAGGAAAACTGTCGAGTTAGCTCGTGTATCCCATTAATTTGAACAGCAGCCAGAATATCTATTTTTTTAAATGCCAAAATTTTTATTTGATTTTATTACTCATTTCCAGTATTATTGCCAATTGTTATATGCGATAATGAGTAGAAGTAACCTTGTAACTCCAGTCGCTCATAAAGTTTCCCAATGTTAGGTGTAGTTTGTTCCTTCGAAAACGTGCCTCCAATTTCCAAAAATGCTCTGGGTAAAATTTTGCACACACCTTGCAAAAAATCGTAATTTAACTCAACCTGATACTTCAAACTTAAATCTACATGTAGATCACGAGCAGGGTCCGTTGGGTCCGTTCGTTGAATTGATAGTATCCGTTTCCTACGCCTATAAACATTAATGTTTGTAAATTTAAAATATCCATTTAATTTTTTAAAGGTGTTTCATTCCACTTGCCCACTTATGTCCTCCGTTTTCTCCAGATGAATGTAGTTGGCCAGGGCTTTACTGGCGGATGTCTCTGGATAGTTTGGAAAGTTGGGATCAGGCGTAATTGTGATGTGGCTCATATACAGATTGATAACATTTCCTTAAGGATCAATTCAATTCAGCCATGTTATATTACATAATATTACGTATTTTATATGCATGTCTTATTGTTGCCTTACCTCTTAGTAAAACATCAGTATAATTGGGAATCAAAAAAACTTTTTTCTCATTTGACGTAGACATAATTATGACAACGGGTGTGGGATATAATACAAACGGATTTATATTTTAAATGAAGTTAACGAAACTTTTTTTATTAGGCAAGAACTGATAAATAAACGCGATAAATCCGAAAAAAATGTATCGTGACAATGGCTCCTGGGTCCGTGTCAAGCTCTAAAATTTCCTAATCGGATTATTAATTAAAATCCAAAAATTTTGAACTTTGATCCGTTTGCTCAAATACGTGCTTCCCTATCAAAACAACAAACGACAGTGATACTTCTGAGCAACTAAAGTACACAACTTCCAGTCATCCAAGTTAATTAGATAGAGACACTGGGAGATCACTGCTCTTTCACGTAAAAGCACAGCCAAGGGCAACTTTTAAGGAACAGCCATTCTATACAAATGGCCGCTTTGTTCGCTCAGTCAGAAAGCATTGATCAGAAAGATTGAAGACCCTTGTCATCTTGATGCAGCTACGAACGAGAGACTTAGCGAGAATATTACCCCTCAGGCGTTTACAGGGCCTCCTGATATTCTATTTTTGGTTTGCTCTTAGGGTTAATAAAATGATTGTAATTACAATGACGTACCTGTAAGTTATTTGAATTATGATGATAGGTACATAATAAATATTCAAATATTTGTTGAAAATTTAAATTTTGGATTTTTAATCAGTGATTTTTCAGTGACTATGTAATTGACACTGATGAAATATGTATCACAGAAATCAGCATTAAAAATCCTTTCTTTTGATACCCCATTAACTATATCATGTCATTTGAAAAAATGATGACCTTGACCTTTGACCCACTTTCCGTGGTCTGATTGACCCCAAAAACAATACACTTCTTTCCATTTAAATTACCATTTGTACATCCGTGTCAAATTTGAATAAAATCAGTTAACGTGTTAAGACGCTAGAGCGCGGACAGACAGACAGACAGACGGACGGAGTGGTGTCAAAACCATGACATACCTTTCAGGTACGTAATAAAATTACGTTGGAATGTAATATATATATATATATATCATGCTTCGCTTTGCTAATGCTTTCTGAAACTTTCTAAAACAATACAAATGGAGTATTACGGAATTCTCTGAATCAAAGCTGTTTGCTGTCCCCGGCATCATCGTGACCAATACCATACAGCATTATCACGAATCATATATCTGATAAAGGCTGTCATGAAGCTGCTCATTAAGACTCCTTCAGTGTCAGTGAATAGCAGTTTAATGGTTTCCAAATTAGCCTATGGGTTTTTCAAGCCGAAGTGCTTATTTTCTTCCCTGTCATATGAGAATTTGGAATTTAAAATATCCCCATATAAATAATGTAATGAATAGTATCAATTTTTTATTCTTTTCAATTTGACTAAGGAGTAACTTCTCCATCACCTTCCAAAAAGTATCGTTTTGTCCTATATTAAATTAAAAAGCCAAAAGTACCTCCGTCTGCTTACAATTTATATCTACGGACAAAGATGAATTTTAATGTATTTGGGAATGAGAATAATTTCATTTTAAATTCCAATGCAAGTTTTGTCAAAAAGGTTAAGCAATGACAGCTTAAAGCAGATAAGCTGCAGCCGACGAAAAATTATTTCATATCTTGATACTTCTACATAACCTATTCCCCGTCTATTCCTTCTTCACGGGTACGTCGGCCCTTCACATAAAAATGGCAATCGCTCCTAAGCCTTTAAAAAATCTTAAGCCGGCTCCACACAATATGATTATGACTTGTCTTACTTTACAATCAAGCGACTGGGCATTACACGGTGAACTTTTTATTTTGGGTCCTGCGGATTATAACAACCTTTTTGGTTGAACAGAATTGGGTATAAAATACAAAAGGGGAGAAAAGAATTAAATTTCTGTACTTGTAAAAGCCCTAATGTAATGAAAATTATTATTTTTACATCTAAACCAAGCTGAGTCCCCCCAACAGTTAATACAAATTGATCAACAAGAGGTATCTATTCTAGTAGGGGACTTCACCTGCACTTCCGAAGACGAGTGTTGCGCCAGCATCCGCCGCTCAGAACGGGAGGAAATCCCGACTAAACATTCAAAGCAGAGAAGACGAACTTTGTCCATTATAAATCTTCCGGAAGCGGAAAGTCGTCATCACCATCACTCGAAAAAGCATTCAGTTGATGAGCCCAAGTTTGCCATGCTCGGCCCGGAAAGCATCTCAACAAAACTCCCTTCGAAGGTCAGGATCATTCACACCCCCTCAGTGACAGAAAAGATGTGCAAAGACAAGGAGTTCTGCTCTAATTGTAAAAGATACTTGGGTGAGGTGAGCTCGCCATCGGCAGAATCTGAAGCAGAGTCAGTTAAAACGCCGAAGAAAGAGTCGAAATGTATGTTGACCCCAAGAAGAAAGCCCAAGTCGATGGTGGTCCTTCACGATTGCTTCCCTTCAGACTCATCAATTTCGGAAGAAGAGGATTCCGAAGTGGACTCGCCAAGGAAGCCCATTCTAGATACCTAAGAACGGGAGCTGTTAAACATCGTGGAGGACTCGGAAGCCAGGAATGGAGAGGATTATACATAAAATGAAAAAATGCGGGGACTCTTCCGAAGTCTAATGTCCTCCACGACCTGAATCCCGATGAGGTTCGTCTCTTCACTTGCGAGTGTGTTGAGGAACTTCTCTCGTCATCGGATTGGATCAACCATGGTCCGTTTTGGTCTGAAAACCATAGTCCGATTAACTCGTAACAGACCTAAAATTTTGCTCACTTATTTGGGTCCCATCCTATGGTACGCTTTCAAGCATTTAACAAGAGCCAAATCTGCACTATGCAGAGCCGCTTTGTTACATTTGCCGAACTCTTCCAAAGAATCGGATCCGCTTTGGACAATGACTTGGAGAAGTTGACGGAAAAGTTGGTGATCAAGTCCCTCGCTCCAAATATGTTTTTTCGGGAGGAATGCGGCAGGGCATTGGAAGCTATGGTCAACTACTCCAGTTTAATTAAGGAGCTGGGAGCGATAGAGTGTTAGAAAGAAACCGATTATTCGGGCGGCATGCCAAAGGCTGGCTGGCGTCACCAAACAATTTATTAAGGTTGCTGGAGTATACACCTGTCTCAAGCCAACTTACACGGGGAAAGTGTTGCAAATGCTTTTTAATTCTGATGACGGAGGCTGCAGTCACGAAGCACGTCACGTTCGATAAGAACTGTACAGAAGTGTTTAAAAGGTTGGATAAAATAAGAGGTAAAAAACAAAATCACAAAACTACTTTCAAAAATTATGTATTGATAGTCTGATAAAAGAAACTACCTATGTATCACAATGCTCAATTTGACTTTACATTACAAGTCGGAGTACAAATCGAGCTAATCCATTCGGACACTAATATATTGAGAAACGACTGCGTAGAAGTAGTAACAAAGGCTTGGATTTTTTAAAGATTACATAATTATAACCATTGTTCTGAATACGATACAAATCTCCAAATTTTGAAATCCAGAATATATGACTTTTTAAAATAAAATGGCTTTTCGTGATGCAATAATCAGAAACGAAAATGTAAAGTGAAATGAGTATGCAATAGAGTATGAGTAACATAAGGGGCAAGATGAGAATAATTAAATTTTTGTAAAAGTCGCCAAATCTTTTTTTCCAAACATTGCATCGTATAAAAAATAATTTAGTGTTTGTAATCAGAGACTAGGGGCGGTTTTGTAGAGAGAATTGGGTACATTTTTGACGATAATTTAGGGTAAGGATCCAACCCCTTTTTTGGGTGATGGAGAGTCTTTTAGAGAATTGGAATTGTATTTAACCGATGATAGCTTGGGCAGCGTGAGCAACCGCACGATATATCAGATTCAACTCATACTCATTCTTCATATTTTACTAAAATAAAATTTGGATCGGAGTATTTCTCATGCCCCCCTTGTCTGCCATTTCCGTTACTTCTGCTTTCTAGTGACTGGACTTGAATATTGCCATGAAATTTAATTCTAAAAAACGTTAGCTGTTCCAGTAAAAAAAACTTAAAAAGCCTAAATAAAATTTAATTGTGAAGGCTGTAAGTTCCTTTCTCCTCCAGGGCTCTATTATAACTACGAGCCTAATTTTGTTTGGAGCAGTTATCGGTCCTCTCTCTCTCCCAAGCTAAACTTTCTGCCTCCCATTTCATCCCATTTCCACCTCCTCCATCTACAAATTAAACCAAAATGTACAACATGACATGTTGTATGGAAAAAGGGAACCCAGCCATACTCTCCTGTAGGGTAGCAATTATAGTCGTAAATAATTATTTTTTCTGTGCGTTTTGCTTCCTAGACATAAATAAATTGATCATAATTAATAGAATCACGTAGCTGAAATCAAAACTACTGAATAATACTATGGTACCGGTGATATGACAAAACTTAAAAGATTAGAATTTGAATTAGAAAAAATGAAATATTAATATTTTAAGCAGTGATTTTTCAGTGACTGTGACACCTACTGAAAATACACATAGCTTGTTAAACTCGCTAGTAAAAATGCTTACTTTTGACACCCCACGCGATATACCTTGTCATTTAAAAAAATTAATGACCTTGACCTTTAACCCCTTTCCAGTGATCGGATTTCCTCAAACTGCAATACCGTTCGTACTATGTATTAGTACTTTTAGCAGTGATTTTTCAGTGAATTTGACACCGATGAAAACAAAACATAGCTTGTTAAACACAGCAGTAAAAATTATTTCTTTTGGTACCCCACTCAATATACCTTGTCATTTAAAAAATTAATGACCTTGACCTTTGATCCCTTTCGTTGATTGGATTCCCCCTAAATGCAAAACCGTTGTTACTATTATTGATACATAGCTACATAAGTAATTTGTACAAAATTGGTCCACGCGTTCAAAGGTTATCATACGTACAGACGGACAGACAGACGTTGCAACTAATCGCTGTACTAGCTTTCAGCTACGTAATAAATATTTAGTTTGCTTGCATTTTATTGTTTGGGAATGACAAATTACAGTATTTACAATCCTCGAAGGTGCAGGTTGCTTTTGCAATCGGAAAATCAAACCAGGGCAACTCTCATTCTGAAGCAGCGTAAGACAAAATAATATGTCGGGAAAGCATTTTTAATTATAGCAGAAATTCCGTTGTCCCCCTAACGCTTTTTTAACAATGGATGGATGAGAATAGACATGAAGAAACGTAAACAAATATTTCAAGTAAAATTTATTTATGATTTCATCCAAAAACACAGTCAGTGTTAGATAAGGAATTTGCATTGCAAACAAATTGTGCCAAAAGTACACATTACGCAGAAGACGAGATCAACATGCAGCTTAAGTAGAGCAGCTGAAGAAGATACGTGAATATCGATACATGCAATTTCCCAGAAATCCAGAAATTATATTAGAAAAAAATGTGTCTCATCAGTCATCAGAACCTATCAGGGGATTAAATCAAAGCCTTATAGCCAGAAGGGTCAATATAATTTATGAAAAAAAAAATTCTACTATTGCTGCCGACTCACCAGTATATACACATCACTGGCTCGTTTCGATACGGCCATTAGCCGTTTGCCATTCATACCTTTCAGTTGAGTCATATTTCGCTCTTTTAGTAGTGAATCCCAGTTTTAGAATCGGAATCCGTCCCATTAGCACATAGAATGGGAAAAATGACGCGGATGAAATTCATTTGTCGCGTTCGGTTGGTCACGTTTGTGCTCCTATTTGGAATAGTTGAGTCCGGTTGGGGTTTTTTTGAATATGCTGGCCATAAAGCAGCCTCAGAGCTCAGGTATGGCGCGGAAAACTCAGCCCGAATAGTAACCAACGGACTCATTGATGTAACCAAGGCGCTTGCTAGCTCCATGGACAATGGAGTTGTTGCAGCACAGCAAACAATTCGGGAGCTCTCACAGAATGTGACAAATCTGCTGGACAACTTTGACGTGAGGATTGATTCCGGGGATTTGGCTCATGTGGGTGGTGACGCTGCGCACAGCCTTCAGATAGCTTTATCAGACCTTAGTACAAACTGGAAGTTGGCGATTAAGTCAGAAGACTTGAAATCCGTTGGGGAGGACGCCTCTCGCCATCTCAGCCAAGCTTTGCAGAATATGAGTGCTAAAATTCACGTACATGGCAGCATTGATGAGAACGCGAGGTATGCGATATTATATATAGCGGTGGCAATCGGAATTGCCTTCTCAGTATGTTTCGTCGCCATCATAATAAGTCTCAGGAGTTGCAGAAAATGCTTCACGGGCATGATAAAATCCCTGAAGGGATGCACCTGCAATTGCTGCGTCAAGGTGGAAAGCGTCGAAACTGGTAAGGAAGCTGCCAAACCGAAAGTTTGGAATATTAAGACAGCAAATTTGGACTTTCGCGAGCCGTTTTTATCGCCTGAGGAGGAAATAGAGAAATGGAGAAGGGAGACCGCTAACAATTGGGATGGGAGCAACCTAACTGACCACATGAACAAATCATTAGCCGCGATGAAGGGTAAAGTAAACAAAAATTTGCAGGGTAACTAGCTGCTGAAACCTTAACCTTGACAATTTGCGAACTTAAATATTATTACGTACCTGTAAGGTATGTAAAGGCTATGACACGTGTTCGTCTGTCCGTGTGCGCTCAAGCGTCTAAACGCGTTAGCCAATTTTATTCAAATTTACCACGAAGGTACAGATGGTAAATTGTAGAAAGCCTATTGTTTTTTGGGGTCAATCGGACAACAATAAGTGGGTCAAAGGTCAAGGTAATATTTTTTTAAATGACATAATATAGTAAATGGGGTGTTAAAAGAAAGGATTTTGATTGCTGATTTCAGTGGTATATGTTTCATCTGTGTCTGTTACATAGTCACTAGAAAATCATTGATTAAAAAATCCAAAATTTGAATTTTTAACTAATATTAGATTATTATAATGTATTATATTATAGTTCAAATAACTTACAGGTACGTCATTGTAATTACAATCATTTTATTTTTATAGGTCTGGAATCTGAAGGTATTGCTCCTCTCCTTAGTATGTTCGACAAGAATCAGCCCAATTATAATTGGAAATCAGATAACGGACAGACAGCCCGGACTCATGTTATTAGAGAATTCCGAAAAACAATAACATTATCATGATTATTAGACGTACATGAATAAAATTAAAAACCAGAAAATGAGATTATATAGATACAAAAATAAACTTGATTATTTGCTCCTTTTACTGAAATATTTTACAACATTCTCATACTCAAAATGGTGTTTTTTAAGCAGCCTACTTGCTTGAGTCAGTTACGAAAGATATGGACTTGCATAACCAATACTGATATGTTTACTCTCCGTGCATCCTATCAGTACTACTTTATCAAAAATATTTACTCGAAACATACAAATGGAGTCATTTTCGATACGGATATTCTTAACGGGAAGTATTTTATAATTCCGGTAATTATACTACTTTTTAAAGCTTAAAACATGTCTATAATTTAGTATTTTTATTGTAAGCAAATCAAAAGAATTTTTAACCTTGACAACACAAATACAAATATTCTTGGCCGAGGATAATGCTAACTATTTTTCTATTGAAAATTATTGTAAAGAAATATTGTGATTAAAATTTCGGAATAGAGGAATTAATAAGTATGTAGAGAAGCGGAATCATGGCATTTTTCCCATGCTCAATCACAATGCAAAATCTGTGGTATTTGCCCATGCTAACAAGGGAAGGCACGCAATAACTAATGCGGGATTTTCTTCATACTCCTGCATCTGAACCGTCTTCGGCAATCATGAAAATCGTACTATGTGACAAAATGCAATGGGCAACTTTTTTTGGAAAAAATTTGAAAAAACTTCATCGAAAATTTTTCCGATTTTTAAATGGGCTTCAACGTTGGGATTTCCCACCCACCCTTCTCTAGTTTTCAAAAACGGCAGTCGAGTTTCGAAACGTTGAAGCCCATTTAAAAATCGGAAAAATTTTCGATGAAGTTTTTTCAAATTTTTTCCAAAAAAAGTTGCCCATTGCATTTTGTCACATAGTACGATTTTCATGATTGCCGAAGACGGTTCAGATGCAGGAGTATGAAGAAAATCCCGCATTAGTTGTTGCGTGCCTTCCCTTGTAAGTCCCAGCGCTAAGTCTCATGTTACTTTGCCCATGCTAAGTCGGAATGCTAAGTCGCATGGTATTTTTTGCCAGTGCAAAGTCCCAGTGTTTATATTTTAATGCTAAGTCCCACTAGGACTAGGACTTCACATGGGAGTTATTTGACGTGGGAGTGGGACTTACTTAGCATAGGAGCAGGACTTACAAGGGAGGTATAGGGGAAGATCTCGCCCAAATAGTTTGAAATTTGCACCCCTGAGGGTATTTTTTGATTCTTATCACGATAGGCATACTAATTTTCCCAAATGGTACACTTTGACCTTTCAATTTGAAGACATACCGCGCGCTTTTTAAAGCATACTTAGTCCTTACTGACGCGTCCATACTAGACATGGGAAAACGAGTATTGCTACCGTTAAGGAACCGGATAATGTTTCATTATCTCATAGCGAGTATTTGCTGACCTTACCGGTAAACCGATAAAGAACTGGATCGATTCCAAACAGGTTTAGACCTGAAATCCTAAACTATAAAATTGGAGAAATGCTTGGAGGTGATGGAGGGGACTTTGGAGGGAGTGTTTGGAGGTGATGGTGGGAACTTTGGAGGGAATGTTTGGAGGTGATGGAGGGAACTTTGGAGGGAATGTTAGGAGGTCATGGAGGGAACTTTGGAGGCAATTGGAGGGAATGTTTGGAGGTGATTCAGGGAACTTTGTAGAGAATGTTGTAGAAGTAATGTCAAGTATTTTTTATTGTTATCAACATTCCCTCCAAAGTCCCCTCCATCACCTCAAAATATTCCCTCCAACGTCCTCCACATCGCCTCTAAATATTTGCCGCGAAGTTTCCTCCAAACATTCCCTCCAAACTCCCCTCAATCACAAATCTAGTCACCTCCATTCTTCACTATTTCATTGCTCATTCATTAACGAGTAACTCGCGAGTATTACCGGTAAGTCGTTAGCTTCACGAACACAAGCGATTACTCAATGAAGCGTCGTTTCCCATGTCTAGTCTTGACACTCGTGGGCTTTCACCTCATCTTCTCAGCCATCACCCAATGGATATTTTAGCGGAGGTTCATAGCCATCTCAGATCGGCTTTAACAATTTCTGTTGGACTGACATGTAAAATTGAATGGACTGCAAAGAACAATGGGGAAAATGTTTTGTTTGCATATGCGATTTAGGCGTGTATGGGAACAAGTTTTGATATGGAAACACGAAAAATTACGGCTTACTAGTTAAATTATCAATGACTTCAATATTTGAAATTGATTTTTTTTTGTTAGCTGGTTCCCTTTGAGCTAATACAGTGAAGAATTTTTTAGTATCCTTCTTTCTCCTTTATCTGGCAGTAAAAATGTCGTTCAAAATTATCCATTCATGAAGTTAACAGAAACTAGATCAAGATCGAGGGGTTTAAGCTGAACTTGTACTACTCCTTCCAATTAATTCCATTGTAAATCGGTAGCCTCATCATGATATTCCAATTAAGGGATCGACAACTAAAGCTATTTGTGGGCTTGCTATTGATTCTCAGGCAAGGTCCGGAACATTGTGAAGGTAATTTGCTTACATTTGTTAGTTCAAAGGCAAGGAGCAATCATGGCATAGTCGTTTTCTGATAAATGAGTACTTTCCAGGTTACTCCCAGGAGTGCTACTTTTGTGGCTTTGGAGGTCCTCCCGTGGACTGCTCCAAGCAGGACAATCTGAGGATAACCATTTGCACCGGTGACATACCCGAATAAGTCCAATGTATGAAGACCCATGAAACGGGTCTGTTATTCCCAAGCATGACAATGTGCATTTTGGAGGTCATCCCAGACGGTTGCTACAACCTACAACGCGACTGTTCACAAACATCTAAATCCATGGCTGAAGGACTGAGTCACTAAGTCCTATCACAGTTGTCCAAAAGAAACACTTGACTCCCCTGAAGGGACTCTATGTGTGTGTGGAGAGCGGTTGTGCAATGGTGGCCCAGCAGAGGTTGCAACGACTCAAACTCCTGTATCAAAACCAGGTAAAGTGTATTCTAGTTAGTGCAACATTTAAACTGTGCATTGGGATTTTGACTTATCAATCATCGTTGGTGTTCCGTGTTCTTAGGTTTGAGCTGCTACTCTTGTAAAGGTTGCCCCGATGACTGCAAAAGCACCAAGGTCTGTGCCCAAGGGGAGTATTGTGCGGAAGAATCATATTTTGATGAAAGGGCGAAGATCAAGTATGGGAACTGCTGGACCTCAAAATCTCCTCGGGAAAGGACGGACCTTTGGACCAGCATCGAAAAATGTGCTGATGCCACCACAAAATTTTCATTAAGACAACAAACAGATGTCGGTGGTAAGGCATATACCACAAAGATGTGAATTTGTGATAAAGATCTCTGCAACGGCAACTTTCCAAATCTGGCTGGAGCTTCAACTTCCAATGGTAAATTGATCTTCGTTATTTTAACGGCTGGAGCAGCTAGCCAACGAATCTTCCTCCCTGAGTCTTAACCTCCTACCTAAGATCTGACAGAAATTCACAGGTGCAAAAATTCAAAATTTGGTATTCAAACGTTCTGTCCTGTATGAAAAACAACAAGAATAAATGAATTTGCTAAAATCTATTGATTAAAATATTTGCTTGAGAATGCTAAAAAATTTAATAAATACGTTATTTAACTTTTAAAATACTTTGTAGTACTTTTATATTTGCTAGTTTGTCTACTCCAGTAATTTAGGAAATTTAGCATTGGATTTCTTCCAGAAAAGTAAATTAAATTAGCATTAGAGTATTAAATGAATTGACATGGCATGCACTGCATACTTATGTACATTTTTTTAAAATGTGAATGTGAATACTATAATGTGACTCAAATTATTTTTTAAATTTCGGTCGGTTATTATTTGTCAAAAAATTAATGAGAATATTTCGTTATTTCTTTAAAATTAGAGGACCTTTCTTAGGTTTATTATTGTATCGTCAGAATGTTACATCTTGCAAAATTAGTGCGTGATGTATCTGTATGACCCTTTTTAAATTAGAGCATGAAACTCATTTTAGTATGTTAGCTAGTTAGAGCCATGTATCGATAATTGTGAAATATTCCCCTTGTTCCATATTTCTAAATTGGAAGTGGGTTGAGTCGTCAAAAAATTATATGCAATTGCTATACGTTGTGGCTTTTATGTCATGTCATGATTACCATCACTGCAAATCTCCGTTTTTTCATCCTCCTTGA
>JAQGAG010000607.1:0-14217 GCA_034696835.1 Lepidocyrtus lignorum
CCGATTGACCCCAAAAACAATACAGTTCTTACAAATGACCATTTGAACCTCCATGCTAAATTTGAATAATATCAGTCTACGCGTTTAGACGCTAGAGCGCGAACAGACGTCCAAGCATAAGCCTATACTACGCTTACAGCTACGTAATAACTTTTCTAGCCAATTTTTTTTAACTGATTAGACGAGGAAGTCGGCGGTTTCAAAGGGATGAACCTTTTTGTTAAAACACCGGAATTTGCAGCCTTAAGGGTAGGTTTTGCATTGGATGAGGGGATTGCAAATCCGGATGACAGCTATCATCTATTTTACGGGGAAAGAGCTATTTGGCGTAAGCTTTAAATGTGTATAGTAAAGCATACTTATTAGTGAAATCAACTAGTCAAAGGTACAAGTTTAACTTGAATGTGTTATTTTTGCAGAGTTCAGAGTTACTGCAAAGGGACAGACTGGCCATGCTTCCATCCTTCATGAGAACACTGCAGCCGAAAAGATCCACAAGGTCATGAACAAATTGCTCAATTTGCGAGAATCAGAAAAGGCGAGAATGAAAGCAGCCAATAGTCCTGATTTGGGGGATGTCACATCAGTCAATATGACTATGCTTGGGGTATGTTTTAGAACATTTTATGTTAATTTTTTTTAAATCGTTGTTTTTTATGATTTCTATTCAGAAACCTATTTTGCTTTATGTACATAATGTTCAGGGAGGACTTCAACCTAACGTTGTGCCTCCAGAGCTTTCAGCCGTTTTTGACATTCGCATCACACCCCACTGGGGTCTAGACTACATGAAGAAACTACTGGATACCACTTGCGCCGAGGCTGGACCGGAAGTCACATATGAATATATTCAGCACAGCAATATCATCGCTCAAACGCCCGTGGATGACAGCAACATTTGGTACACTGTGTTCAAAGGAGTTACTGACAGTCTGTAAGTTTTTAGGATAAATCCTCGGGAAAATCAAGTTTTTGTTTAAAAAATTCGGGTTATCTGATTCTCATGGCTTATCTATGACAGGGGCTTAGTAGTTAACTGCAAAATATTTCCAGCGGGCACAGATTTGGTATTTATTCGGCAGGTTAGTATCCCATTTCATACATCACAATTTCAATTCATTAAAACCAATATGTTTTTCCAGGAACCTGAAAATTAATAACAAAATATTCCCGGCCGCAACCGATATTCGTTATGTTCGGCAGTTGGGCATCCCCGCATTCGGATTTTCACCGATGAACAACACCCCAGTTCTGTTGCATGACCATGATGAATACTTGAATGAGTCTGTGTTCCTTCGTGGAGTGGACATCTATACCGCGCTGCTAGAAAAAATCACTGCTCATCCCAAAGACTGAGATCCAGGTAGAGATTGACAATGCAAAAATGCAATCTATATCCATCCAATAAAAAATTATTACACTCTTGTTGAGTTGCTTCATATAAATTACAAAAGTTACTCAAGCTCACTTTTAAATCAATTTATGTAGCCATTTATTTTTCTGTTCTGTTAGAGACATTTCATTAAAATATTCAATCATGCCAAATGTGAAATTCTTACATGAAATAAATAAAATTATACCTAGATAATTGATTACCATCCATGTATATCCAGCCATTCCGGCAACATTAATTACCAAATTGCAGAAATTGCACTAAAATGCATCCCTGCACACTATCAGTTTGATCATGCATTTCCCATATTATGAAATGCGATATGAGATGATATGACTAAAAAATATGGCGTGTTCATTTCATACTATAATTGCTTCAGCGTCAAGTAAATGCTTATCCTTATATATTTCGAAATTATATACAGCAGACATCAACATCCTATCGAATAATTCTCATCATCAAAAGGTTAAAATGTAAATGTAGCTATGTGAAGTATTGCAAGCATCAGGATATTGTACGGCCATAACAGGGAAACTTCTTAATTCTTAAATCGCAAATCGCAACTGAATAGATTTACTTGAAAGAGTTGAGCAGTACAATAAATGGCTACAGCAAAAAAAAACTTGTTACGAAGAAGTGCATGTAAAATTGTATAGCGTAAAAAATGTAAAAAGGATGATGTTTTTCATTCCCATTCGCAAAAATTGTTTTTTAAAAGAGAGGCTAATAACCTAGTAAGTGAAAGACGGGCTTCAATGTCAAAGGTACGTTTACGTACGTGCATACGCAAGTCGGAGTAACAGCGCAGAGAGAGGTAAATCCACTTTTTTTAAAGAGGATATTCTCGGCATGCCCCATGCGAAATGTTGTTATCATCAGTTATCACATCAGGAGAATTCATGATGCATGAGCTTTGAGCATGGGTGCTGTTGTACTCCTGTGGGAAGATTTTGCAAGATAACCGGCAAGGAGCAAGGAGAGTTCCTTCCTGTCACTTTGAATTCTCAACTGAATATTTATGCTGTTCTTGGAAAGGAATGAAAATCTCGGAGGAGAGGGAGAGATTTGAAGGATTTCACAAATTATTCCTGTGAATGCCGACTGCGTCTTTAAATTATGGTTATGATAATGTTTTGTAAAATGCTGGAAATGGAAAAATTAATTTGATTTGCCTTTTCAATATAAAGGAAAAACTAACTTTTCTTTTAGCATGTCAGTTAAATTTAACTGGTTTGGATTGAAAGCTTGATTGGCATTTTAGAACTGTGGTTATTTTAGGACTTTGATTTGGATGCTCGTAGAAGTAATTGGCGATTTCATTCAGGAATGCATGGAGAGGAGAAACTTGCTAATTTGATTAAGATCAATTCATTCAAATCATTTTATTGACTGGGTATGGAGTATGGACCAGTATGTACAGTGCTTTATATCTGTTTATATGCAATGCAATAATACTTTTAGTATCTGTCTATCTGTGTGATTGTATGAAGGCAACTTTTGGCGTATGAAATTTCTGAAAACTCCACTGGATCGCGTAGCAAACCCTTTGGATCCGACCATGTACGTATTTCATTTCTTTCTTGATTTTAGACAGTGGAACAAAATGCATGGATCTAGGGAACGGATTAATATTTAACATTTTCTGGGAACACTAAGACTGAGTTTACGAGAATCCTAACGAATTTTTTAAATGTCATCGGCAGACGGGGCATTTTTCGGTGTTTTATGACAAGACTTAATTATTCTAAAAGTTAAAATTACGAGAAAATAATAATCCGTTTGACTTGTCTCATTCTTCCTTTCGGCTCCGTCTGAAGTTTGTGCATTTTTTAGCTTAAAAAGTCCCTTTTTCGAAGTTAATCCTTTTACGAGTAGACTACAAACGGTCATGGCTTATGCATTTTCTTTAAAACCTTTTATGCTTTAAACAATACAATACATTTATTTAACTTTTTTAACGTTCAATTTTGTTTCTAAAAAATAATAATCCATTTTTCTTCGTATCTTATATTCTTTATTTCGGTTCTTCCTTTAAACCAATATATTTTTTACCTTAAAAAATACCCTTTTTTATAATCCTTCAGACTACCAACGTTCATGGCTCTTCAAAACCATACATAAATATTAAACAATACATTTACTTCATAACTTTTTTAACGTTTAATTTTATTTAAAAATAACCATTTTCTACCCCACATTCCAGGAAAAATAAACCTTTATAAATCCGCCTTCTAATTCCTTCCAAAAAACCCAGCATGTGCATTCATCCATCCATCCCAGTGGGTTTTAAGCCAACTTACAAAAAACATTTTTTAGCTTTAGCCAACCCAACAAATCCCTCTATACAAAACTCCAACGAGCAACTACCGAAAACAACAACCCCCATTAAAATAAATGTATCAGTTCGTTCTTTTTTCCCCATCCTCTTTGTCAGCGAGAGAAGTATGCAGTCATCCCAGTCATATTTTTCTACATGGCCAGTGCTCTCCTCTGTTCTTTTGTCCTTGAGGAAAAAGTCGACAACTTCTATATGAGCTCTTTGAAACCTCCATAAAAAACTTAGGTACATTCATTTCCACTATAAAAACCTCATATCATCATATTATCCCTCCCTATACCCATATTTTATAACCATATATCTCTCTCCGATCATGATGTTGATGTTGATATTATTATTATACTGCAACTCCACTCTCCATGCGCTCACTCTCTCCCTCCATTCCACCAAAATACTCCTCCAAAAACATTTTTCAAAAAATATTACACATGCATTCGTTTCTCTCTATCTTATTCTATCTCTACACCACATTGCATGCCTACAAAGATACGAGAGAGAACCAACAAATGTACATAAAGTAAATATTATACCATCGGATATCGGATCCCCGTCTCTCGTCATATCTATAAAGAAATTTCAAATGGGAAATGGGAATAAAGCATGAAACATGCACATAACAAGGGAGAAATATAGAAAAAGGGACCATGCACTAATATCCCACTCCCAAAGTGACTGAACCAAGAGAAAAGCGATGAAACATAAAAGAGCACCCTCCCTCCCCAAACAAACCCCATTTTGAACTCTTCCTTTAACATGTTCATATTATTCCTTTCTTCGTCCAGAGAAACGAACCAAAGTCAAGAGAAAGAACCTACAGCCGATACATAAGAACATTTTTTTCCCTATGCATATTATGCAATGCCTTTCAATGCTATGTTCGTAGCTCAACTGAACCCCCTCCTCATACACGAACATCCTCCTGTTTTTCCATGCCCCACGAAAGAAAATCCGTTTTCCCCCACTTCCCCCGGAAATTGCCGGGGTATCGCTGGTCATTCCGGGGAACTAAGGGTGGTTTCGAAATCCCCGAATTTCTGGCTTTCCCCTGAGGGAAAAATCTTTGAAATCGAAGGACTTTCACTATTTTTCCTTGAATTTCTTTGGTTTTTCCCCAGCTCAAAGTGAGATTGGAAGAAGGCGCCATGTTTTTGGCGGACTAAACATCCCGGGAGAGTTGAGGATGATGATGGGATATTTGTCGGTTTTGAAATAGTTAAATATCTTGGGGAAATCAGAGAGTTTAAATGTTGTCATTATGCGTGGGGTATTCAGCATGTTTTGCTCTATTTGAGAATGTGTTTTTTACGAGGTGACAGTTGCAAAATTCATTAAAATTTTCGGTTTTAAACGAGATGATTTTCATGTGGCTGTCAGAATAAGCCTTGTTATATGAAACCCGGCGTGTAATATTTTTTTTCTTATTTCAGTTCATTCTGCTTTGCACGGTAACATTTTGGATGACGAGACGATGGAATATTGTATTATGGATGGAATGGAAGGAGAAATGTCAGAGGATCGAGTATACCAACTCATGTTTGTATTTTTCTTTGGGGGTTTTGTATGAGCCCAAATAATACTGTTTGTGAATGTTTCAGTTTATTTTGGCCTCCTTACCTCTTTCTATTCCATACATAGGAGAAAAATATCCTAACAATAATCTCCCTTCATTTTATTTAATACTCTACTTATTTCTCATAGTTAAGCTGGGGCTCTTAAATGAATGCTTTTAATTCAATCCAATCCAATCCACATCAGCTCAAATGTCCAAGTATTATTTGCAGTTCTGTAAGTATTTTGGCTCCTTTACTAATACCAATCCTCGAGCAACATATTTTTTGACATTTGGTCCATTCTCGTGTTCCATCCATAGTCATAAAATTAAGACTGTCTCAATTCCCCCCAGATTCCTCTCTCGTTCGTTATAATAATAAAATAAGCATAATGAAATCAAATTAAATATGAATGAGTTGAATATAAGTATGTGCAGCATTTTATTTCATGCTCTTCGCATGTCATGTCAATACTCTGGGAAAAAATTGTAGCCCTAAATGAATTTAAAATTAATCTAAATCTCATTTAAAATTAAAAACAACTCTTAACATTTTTAGTGCATCAATCAACTACAGAGATGGGGATAAAATTCATTTTATTTTTCATTTCATACATGAAACATGAACCATATCACCTAATCATAAAGTAAAGTAAAGCAAATGTACACAAGACAAAGAGAAGACCAAACCAAAAAGGTAAAATTTTACATGTAAAACTTTGTCCAAAAAGCAGAGAGCCATGCCATACACCATTCCCCGTATTTTATCCTTATCCAGCCGAACACAAAAGTAGTTTATTTTAGCCATCTAGGGGACCACCGAGCTTAGGGGGTCTGCTCATTTTCGCTATAACTATCCCTGTTCGGCTAGCTATAAAGCTCGGGGTAAAAAAAAATAATTGGGCGTGCTGAGCAGAACCTCCCGAGTCATTTTGCTACATCGCTTGGCTGTTGCTACCCAAAAAATCCCTTTTCATTCCACGATAAATCAACCCGACACATAAAAGCATAATCGGAGAGAAACCAAGCTACAGTGCATTTAACACAGGCTATAGCAAGCCATATTAGAGGATATCGCTAACTATCATTTTATCCTGCTATGTATATTGTATACCGCAGAATATCCTCCCCGAACGAAACCCCTTATCCATGCTCAATACATAATATACATAGAGAGATACTTTAGTTGAAGTTGAAAAGGATAAAAACTATTTTATACCTAAGAATAATACCTAAGCCGAGCCGACTCCAACTATAATCTCCATCCACGACCAACGAACCAAACGAACCCAAAACCCAACATGGGATAAAAAAACGTTCGTTTTATGTATGCCTTTTTGTACACCGCAGAACATTCATCCATATCCATATTCCATATATTATACTGACGATGATGTTGAAATGTACCTAAAAGCACCTTTTCAGCTTATATTCCCCTTTTCATACACCCAAAACTCTGATTCTGCCCCGTCTTTGCTCTATACATTTTCATTTGGAGCCTAAAGATATTTTTCCCAACATGCATGTTTCTATGCTTTAGCTGGATAGCAGTCGTGCCGTGGCCCCAACCATCAAGTCCATTTGAGAGAAGTTTGAATGTTTTTATTCCCTGTCCCTATGTCTATTCCTCTTCGTCTCTCTCTCACTTCTCTCTCCTCCACATCCACATCGTCTTTCTCGTCGTGTGAGTCGCGAGAGTGGAGTGTAGTAAATTTTTTTTTCATGTGTATAAAATATACATACATAACGAAATAGCGATAGCCCTACTACACAGTGTATTTTATACCCGGTTTGGTGGTTCGACTGTATTTAAATTACGTGCGAAAATATTTTTTTCAACTGGAGAGATTCTAATTTTTCCGGGATTTACCAGCGGGATTTTAACTGGACAACTGGAAATTACGAAAGGTAAGTACATTAGTGGTGGATAAGATTGGAGGGGAATAATTGTCAATTAAGATTTGGAGTGATTTTAGGGAAAGTTGAGGGGGGAAGATGGAGTGAAAAAGGGTGTATTTTTGTGTTGTGTGATATGGAATATGAGAGGAGATGGTTTGATGTGATGGTGAAGTTGTAAGTAAAAACTGTTGTGAAAATATTGACGGCTCTTTTCCCTCCTCCGCGGGCCAAGTTTGCCGCGATATAAATGTGTAAGATGTGATGATGAGGATGACTGACCGGTTTCATAGTTATAGATAAATGACACATGGATTAGGGTGACATGATGTGACATGGGAGGGAGAAATTGTGACATGACATGATGACATGCATCTCAGGTGGACATATCGAAAATATGATAATTGCTGCTATTTTATGATAGGGATTGATGATGGGTGGTTAGTAAATTGTAGAAAAATTGAAATATCCACCTCAAAAATTGATGAACATATTTCCGGTGGCGGGCTGGGTAGGGAGGAGGTGTCCATTTTGGCAATGAGGTCAAAGGTTCGCTGCCTTATTTCTGGGGAATTGGGGCAATAAACAAATTATTTTTAAAAGGATAATTCCCAATTTTCCAGTTCATTCATTCATCATTGGGAATTAGGGAGTTTTAAATAAGATTTAAATTACTTTTAAGTGTTGATGTGAGGGATTTCTTTCCATTTTTTTTAAAATGAATGAAACAGCTTGAAATAGACGAAATGTAAACATTCCATTTTTAAATGCATTTAAAAGCACCCTAATTAGCATAGGTTGATTGTAGATTCATGATTGATACTAATCGGCTAAATTCAAATTAGTTGGGTCGGAGGAGGGCAGATATCGGGAAAGAGAGAAAAAAACGGTCGATTTTGCATATTTTAGTCTGATCAACATCTTCATTAATTTGACTATTCAAATGACTGGGTTGAGTAGATAAGCATTTTATGAATGGGGCCGATGCATGTTAACTAGGATTTAGGTGGGTGTGCCGTGTGCCTGTAAAGTTGTAGGTGGGATATGAATAGTTTGTAAACATTAAAAATGTAAAAATGCACCTGCACCGCCAAAAGTTACACTTGACTACTTCTTGAAGAAGACATAAGACATCCTTATCATCCTTCGTTAAGATGAGCATGATCAATGATCATGATATGGTGAAGCTATGATATGATGTCGATGTGTAAAGTGAAATGGAGAGAAGTATGCCCTCATGTGTATATGGATGGTGTGGAGTCGGATGGTATTGTATTTTACATTTTGCATACATATCTCATCTCACTTTTTCTTCCCTCCGAATTGTCTCTGACTGGGATTGGATATCGTGCTAGGTGACCATATGAGCTTTATGTGAACTGATGTGAACTCATCGACATTCGATAAAATTAAATTAAAGTTGAACTATGAACTGGATAGTTTTTTTTTCGTAGAACTGTCATATTCATATAAAATGTCGCGTAATGGATTTAATTATAAAGATATAATTTGTTGATGTTTGAGGATTTGGTTGACATTGCATTTGATGAGTTAGGTCAACTTTTTTTTTGCAAAATCATACATGACATAACGTTATTGACAGGGGGGACAACGACAACAACATGACAGTATGGACATCAAACGTTACTGATGTAATGACAAGGCAATCAATATGTTAATTTTATGAATTAATTTGGTGAGCTTGCATCATCACCATCACCTCTCATTCCATTCATGGTTATCTGGTTGAAGCATTACGTTTAATGAACTGGAGTGATTTGACATAATAATGTCATCATTATGGATGTCGCTGATTAGTTGTCATCTCATGATTCATAATGAACGACATGTTTTTATGATTTTTCTGTATGAATGAATTTCTTTTTTCCATATAGGTTGACAGAAAATTAGAATTGATGCGGAATATTTCGCGAAGTTAAGAAAATCCTCTTTCATCTTTAACCAGCTTCCTTCATCCCCGTTACTCCCCCTTGAAAATTGACAACCCAATCTTTATCCCCCAACGACATTAACCTGGACTCAGGACTTCTCAGTATTCCCCCCTTCTCAAGATGGATCTTATGTATGGAGGGAGCGCCGATTTGGATCTCTCGATCCAGGAGCTGTTCGAGCAAGATATGCAGAACGAAATCAACAGAATGATGTCATCAGACTTAGGCATCGATGATCTCATGGGGGACACAACCCCCCTGTTCCAAGGATTGGCTGAGGACGGTTTCGACGAGTTTGACCTCTGCTTTGAGTCATCCTCTGGAGCAGATCTTAACTCAAAAGGTGCAGAATTTATCGACACTGGCTTTGGGGGAGTGAACAAGAAGGCTCTGGGAGCGGTCGTCAACGTTCCACTGAAGAGTCAAGTCAGCAGCAGTAGCCGCACTGGTCCGAATGGTGCTACGACTGTTACAATAATCAAAGGAAGCAATACGATCCAGTCATCACTAGCAGCGTCAACTATGACTAAAACCGCCTCTCCAGCAGTTACCATTAAGCAAAATCATATGCTCGGAAGACCAAACGTTCATCGGTTCGGGAACCATCAGACTACCCGCACCATTCTCACGCCGCACTCACCCGCGATGCAATATGTTCGGGTACTGACCACTACGGCGGCGACAGATAGTGTGCCCACTGTGCCCATGCAGATGCCGAAGTTTAGCTTTGATGACTCGTATGGAGGAGTTATGGTACGAAATCGAAAACTTTTATTTCAGCTTTTGGTTTTTTAAACCGCTTTGCATTCCAACGCTGCTGCAATTGCAATGCATTTCTGCTACCGCTTCAAAATCATATTTTTATTTTTTAAATCCCTCAACGAACTAAAAAAATGTTACGCAATGCAAGTCGATTTTTTCCTGCTTAAGTATGTATCTTTAAATGAAATAACATGTTTCGGTTGATGGGAAAGCACATTTCTGCTGCCCCACAAAACCACATCATTTTCCCTACCTACTTATTACGCCATTTGTTAAGCGAGGAGAAGTCATCGAAACTAGAAATCCATCATATACATAACATCATTTGGTTCATCGGTTGTGGAAGTTGGAGAAGATTGTATGAAAGATTGACTCGTAGAACACCTGCTGCTTCCTTCCTTTTAATCTTTCACGGAGAGAGAGGTTGGAAAGTGAAATTTAGTCGTTGGTCCTCTGGCACAAGTGGATATGTTCAAGGCAAGTGTTTCGGTACGCATTTTCACTATACGATAATATCTGATCTTATCGATATATTGCTACGTTTGCATATACCATTATAAACCGTTGCCTCTTTCTCTATCTTACCTGGTTTATGCATGTACCTTAGGGTATGGTCCTTAGTATATGTTACGTCGTATTTTGTTTGAAATTTTTTGATGAGTACGATGTATTCCTGCATGTATGAGAACTCATATTAGAGGCATGGTCATAGATGCATTTTTTTGTTCGTATAAATATGAAAGGAAACCGAAAAAGCGACTTCCTGGATGGTTCTTTGCTTTGATATATCCTCTTTTCTAGACAAAGCAAAGGAAGTCTTTTCATCTTTAAAATATTTTAATGTCAAATGGAAATGGGCGATTCAATCAAGGAAAAGTCAATCTTTGACTTTTAATTTAATTCGAAATATAAGAAGACGTTATACAATCCAATACGTAAATCTCGTAGTATGTGGGTAGAGAGGCATATATTTTTACCTCTTTGGGGTTCGTAGGTTGTATCGTTGTATGTAGGATGATGATATGATAACAACACGAAAATGATCCGTTGATAGTGCGGGATGTTGTACACACAGAATTATTAAAAATCATTGGTTGTACATGCGTAAGCTTCATTAAATGAAAACGACACGACACTATTTGGCAGATAAGATATCAGTTTTTTTGGTGACGTTGTTCCTTTCTCATATCTAATATTTACCTCTTGACGCTGTTTTATCATATCTTATCGGATTTATTTTATTTTACCTTTATCCAGCATTAGCAGTTCCTTTTTTAACATTTACTTTTGCTTTGGTTTGGAGTGGAATATATGAGTAAGCCTTAAAAACTTTGTCATAGATTATCATATCGTGCACTCACCTTCCTACTCCAGATTTTTATTTTGTTGAACTTTCGAACTTTGACTTTTATGCTCGCCTTCATCCATCCGGTGTCAGATCGTCCGATGTAATATGAGCTTAAATTATTATGGAAGTAAAATAACGAGTGGATTGGACAATGGATTAAGAGGAATATTATGTGGTCATCGGGATATTCTTTTTTATGGATGGTGGGCAAATGTCATGTCCAGAATTAGAAGTCAACAACATGTAACTCGATATCCATATTAGGGAAGTTTATCGAAAGATGGCAAATATGGTAAAAGCTAAAGAAAGCATTTTAAATCTGTAGCAAACAATGGCTTTGTTGTGCTGTCTCTCCTTTAATATCAAATGTGACTTTTTGAATTGGACAAAGCACTCGTAAAAAGGTGTAATGATTATACTTCTACTGACATTTCATTTTTCATTACTCCACAGTCATATTACAAGTATCAAGTGTCTCTTTGTTCTTCATATAATTTGGCGGAAATAAAGGATCGTTTTCTCTCTTCTCACAAACAATTTGTTTCCTTAACCTTTTTCATCGATTTCCTCGTTTTTCTGGAGGAGCAGGGTCACAGAAGGGCAGGGCAAGGCTGCGGGTAGTTGAAAAGGTGTAAATATGGTTCAATCCAGGTCATATAATCTTTTCCCTTCTTGGTAATTTCTGGCATTGCCCAATCAAATCATCACGATTACTAGTACAATGGTGGAAAAGGTTCGTTCAAGGAAAAAAGAACTTTTTTGTGAGAAATATGTTATTTTGATGGACTTGCTGAAATAATAGTCCCAACAACATTTCACAAAGGACAAGGTTGAGGTTCAGTTATAAGACCTTTTCATAGACACATGGTTTGGATGAGGAAAAGAGACCGTTGGGTTAAGAAATGGAGGGACCACTTCAGGAAGAATCCGCTCCATTTAAGAGTAGGTAACAATGAATGTCGGACATTATTAAATGGATTTTAGTGAAGGAAATTGTATAGATTTCTCTATGACTAGAGTAAAATACTTTTAAGACCCAAATTTTTGGGGGATAGATAGCCAAAACAGGTTGCTCTTATTTTCAAGGCATGTATCTCTTCTGCTGTTACAGTTGTCCGTTGACATTGACATGTCAGGTAATATATGTAGGGAAAAAGGAATACCGAAGACTTATTGCTTCTGATATCATCATCACCATCAGCATAAAGAAAAGGTATAAATCAGTTCATTAGATGGAACAAGACAAGTCGTTAGTTGTCCTTTGGCATAGGTACTTTATTTACTTAAAGCTGGTGCTGGTTTACCTATATGGCTAATATTTTTTCGGTAGAAAAATATCCTCAAAGCAAACATGCTAATGTTCATCCTTGTTGGTGTGAGTAGAAGTAGCAGACATAAATATGATAGTGGAAGCCAGACACATTTACTTATCATGATAATGACAGAATGACGATCTTTGACTGGAGTTATATGACTAGTGGCATTACACTCAATTAAGATAATATTCCATCCTATGAACCAACACAGAAGATGATAGCGAGGTTTAACTGCATTTTGCAAATAAATGAATGGGCCTCATAGTTAAAATTCAAGCAGCAAGAATTTATCTCAGTTTAGCCAGTTAGGAATTTGTAGACTAATTCTCTTTGTCTAAGGTACTTGAACTTGTATACTTTTAGCAGTATTTTTATTTCCATCATTGTGTGAACGAACATTGAACTTTATGAAATTATGAACGGGAGTTGTCGGCCTGGCTTGTCTCCACACTTCCTATTTTTGACACACTCATACAGCCCTGTCGCTCAATTGTCATTAGTCAGTTCCTTATTTTCTCTCAAGTCCCTACACACCCATGTGTGTAAATATGTTAGCTGTACATATATAGTTACTTAATAACATGTTAACAGAAATGTTTGAAAGAAGGGCGAAATGAAATCTTCAGCTGGGAACAATTTACGAAGGGGACGGATGCGGATGTTTGTATTGGATTTTTGTCCGGTACGAACTTATTACTCCTTCAACTTATTATTACTTTACTCCTTCCCATTCATGCCCACATGACGTTTCCATTTTATCTTGATGGAGTAAAGGAAAAATCATAAATATACATACATACATCCATGTAACTATCAAACTAGTATGAAAAGCTGGTGTGGAGTAATTGTAATTGTGCATCGTAGTCGTAGGTCGCTGCTTAGGCTCTATTTTAGCTATTGGTCTCGTCTTCGTCTGGATATTTTTTTGTTTAATGGAGATGATGAAATGATGATGATGAGAATGACGGGGATATGTGAAGTCGGCCGACCAACTAAAGTTATATAATATGTATGAATTGAACATATACCGCTGACAAATGTTACCCCAACAGAGTTTCCTTTCGCTCTTTCTAATTTCCATTTCGTACACATGGCTGATAACTAAAAAAGGGATGTTTTAATACCTTGCGGAAGGGTTGACTGGTTTTGCATCTGGATGTGCATTCATATATTTTTTTCACTATGCTTATGCTGCAATATTATACCCAATACCCCCGTTACCTTTTGAAGTTTTTTTTTTGTAAATTATACGTAATACGATGTAAAATATACGAGTGTGGAGTGTAGCACACTGCTAGCTGGACTTACGCACTTGGTTTTTTATTTCCCCCTTTTCTAATGAATGAAATATATTAAAAAATAATAGTAATTCATCCAGCAATCCTGTTTCATTATAATACGGCCATTGTCTAGTCTTCATCAATAACACACATTGTGTGTGTATATTTGCATTAAACGAGCGGTTACGGCAAGGGTAGCCTGTACACATACATTGGTAGCAGATTTTTATAGATTCGTTATCTACGTCGCAAACTACCCCTATAGGCCAATTTTCAGCGAAATCGTATGTATTAACTTTTTTACGATATGGATTATTATATAGTATACTTAATAAAGGAAAAAAATCAAATGAGCCATTTGAAGGTTTAAAATTATTTTAACC
>JAQGAG010000608.1:0-14201 GCA_034696835.1 Lepidocyrtus lignorum
TTCTCAAGAGTGAAAAGGTAGCAACAGGGAAAAGTTTGGGACTTTTCTTTGATGTTTCCCTTCATTTCTTGGTAATGACTGTAATGTCCTTGTTTCGTCTTTTTTGGTATCTTGACCCCCCTCCCTTTTGTCCTTCATTTGCATACATTTTAAAGACGTACTCGAGACTAATGAAGTTTTAGTACAACATAATATTCTTGCACTTAACTCACCGCTTTGTATTCCCTTTCTTGGCCTAAAGTGCAATTTGCAGTGGATTCCCCTCATTGACAGTGACGGTCTCTTTTGATTGGACTTTGAAGCAGGGAAAGAGAATTATCTACTAATACTTATATTAATTTTCTTAAAGCATAATATCCTCCAAGTAATTCCTCACAAAATACACAACAAAAAATAGGTTTTCCTCTGGAAATAAAGTTTCCTCTGGCTACAAACAACCGAGTCCCTCATAAGACAGGAAGTGGTAGGAACGTAATTTGTTGGAAAAAGCATACAATCCCAAACCGGGGTAGGTGGGCTTATTGAACATTTAAATTACACAAGGTGTCTCACATGAGGATATGGGAAGTAGGTTAGGGTTTTACAAAACGTCCCACTCTTAAAATAACGGTTCATTTTCCCAACATCTTTCCTATTTCATGTGCTTCTCAACTACGCGTAAAAAGTAACCTTTCGTAATTTCCTGGAAGGAGAAAGTAGGAAACGTTAAATACTTACGAACAAGTGGGCACCTATACCTTCCGCTGGTTTACTTCCAACATGGTTTTTCTCTTTCCTATCTTGAAATGGAGGAAGATGATAATGATTATTGTAGGCTGCTTCTTCCTCAACTTCATTAATGTTTCACCAGCACACTGTACTAGCGTCATTTCCCCAATGATTTCGTACTCTTTTCTAACAATTTTATTATTTACTTTGTTTTTAGTTGAATAGATTCAATTTTTTTTCGTTGATTTTTCTTCCTCAGAAGCTTCCCGACACTTGATTTACCCCGATTGTCGATTTTTTTAGTTGTTCCCAATTTTTACATGAGTTGTTCAAAATGCTACCTAAGATACTTTCAACTTACCAGAAGCTTAACAACTGCCTATATACATTGTTGCTCAACTGTATCATAAACACATTTTCAAAGAGGTAGACTGACACGTTCACCGTCTTCCCAATTTTCCTCATTCTAGTCTACAAACTGTCTAATTATTTGCAACATTCTAAAACAATAACACATTAATAGCGAATTCACATTCACTTACAATCACTAATGAATCTAACACGTCAACCTTCCTGGAACGCTGCATTTTAGATTGCTCACCACTAAAATGCTTTCTTCTACATATAACCTTGTCATTTCAGCTTGTGTATATAACTTTCAGCTACTTAATAAATTAGTTAACATAGCTTTCAATTGTTAGAGTCACCTTTTTCAATTGGTTTTATAGTATTTTTTCCAGCATCCATTAATTGAATCAGAATCACATCCAGCCAACAACTCACTTCTTTAAGTGCCTTCACGCTTTTCGCGCCTTTGTGCAACAATAACTGATTTTGTAAAGAGTTTATAAATACTAGTAAGATGATAGGACGACTCTTTTATGAAGGTTATGCAATAGAGTTAATAAATATTAATAATGAATCAACTACGTAATAAACATTGGGTAAAACTGAAAAGCTTATTATATGAAGCCTATTGTTCTCGAATTGAAATATAAGAATTTGAATCTTTAAAGGGATAACGATTGATTGAAACAAGCTTTGATTAACTTTATTTAACATTGCTCTCACTCTCAGCAAGTGTTTTCCCTTACGTAGCCAAAACACAGAAGGGTTTCCTACATTATGCATAATGTATTGAAAACTTTTGAATTTCCAGATAATGTTTATGGAATCATTTCTGCTCAATTGCAGAGTCTTGAAGGATTCGTATTATTTGTTGTTGCATAATCAGATGGAAAATCATGCATACCTATTTCGGAAACGGTTTCTGTTCACCTTGAACTTTACCAGGTGAGTATAAAATCATTTCAACTCGTATACCAATTATTATTGCCATTGCAATTATATTATAATTCAACTTTAAATCTAAAATACAATTTATAATTTTAAAGTTGTGATTATGAAATTCACATCTGTTTTATAAGTTGATTAACTAAGTACAGGTAATATAGTAAGCACCGTTTTTTAAAGGCATAATATATCAATTTTTGAGTTTTATAGATTTTTAGTGTATAGATTATTATGGCATTCTTCTTGCAAGTGACCGCAGGTATGCGAACCCAACCTTGCTCAATCTAAAATTATGTCATGATAAGTATTACAATAGATAATATCATTTCTCTATTAGGTACTCTATTAGGCGATGGATGGACTGGTAGTAAGGGTGACAGTATATCGATTCATCAGTTTCGAGAGGGACTATGTCGGATTTTAGATGATTTCACAGGACTTATGAGTATTGATCCAAACGTACCACAACACAATGAATATGGACCGAAAATCTTTCCAAACTTTATTATTCGTCGCAATAGTGGACGTCGTGTGATTCCTCCTGCTTTTCCTCGCCTTTTAACAACAAACCAAGATTTAATTGCTGCAAGTGTCCCAATCTTCAGTAATATAAAAGCTATAGGCCGCCAATATGTCGGCTACTTTTATGCAGCACCAGCTCAACTTCAAATCACCGCATCTGGCCATTACGTACCAATAAATACTTCAACAGGCCAAGGTGGTGCTCCCCTTTTACGACTAACTACCGTGTGGGTCAGCGAGCAGTTTGCCATGCAGGCTGTTTCCATTATCATTATGGCCCAAAACTTTCTGGAACTCTCAAGAGAAGTAGTACCACTACTGGTTGGCCCTTTAACGGAAGCAAATAGTGAGAATACTGCAGAACAACAAGATGAAGGTGGTCATACCCAACATTAGTAAATCGTAGTCAGTAGTTATACACTAAATTTACTGTTCAATAATGTTCATCAAATATTTTCCACCTATTTGAATCAAAATGTCTATGTCCTATGTCTAAATTAAAAGGTTTCATATCCACATGAATAAATTCAAAACTATCTCACACATTAATATCCCAAAATATTATAACTTATTATTCCATCGCTCATATTTTTAAGCTCTACGCCAATAAGCATTTATTATTTGCAAACAAGTTAGGGTATACATTCAGATATTATGACTCGCGGATGGGTTAAAAATTAAAAACAAGCAATTCATACGAGTATCATACCCGACAAATAATTTTCGTATGAAATACACTATTAATTTGATGTAAAAAGGATTTTTTTCATTACCATTACCAAACTCTTATGGTACATAAGTATATTTGGTCGAAATTAGAACTGAGGAAGGTAAGCAAGTTATAAAAAAGTAGGAAAGAATAGCAAGTGCAATACAAAAACATCTTCTTGAAATACATACCTATGCGAGCTATGACTTTTCATACTCTGTCCATACCACCTGGATTATAATTTTTTGACATGAATAAAACGTGAAGCAAGCAGTGCAATGCGAGATTCCTCCCAAGTTCATCATCCTATGCATATCAACCTAATCACTCTTGTGTGACAAATTACCTAAATTACTTGCTACTATAAATGTAAACATGGATATATAGACATCATTAAAATTACAATAGAATCATTATCATTGAAAAACCACAAGGTAATTAATTATCATGGGCATATGTGCATATTCATAGTGCAATGTATTGTTGTTCTAAAGTTAATTTTTAAAACGAAATTAATTCTGTCTTATTGTGAACTTCCCCTCCTTGCCATATTAAGTATACCGTACTACATATATATTATATCCCCAAATATAATACCATAATACATTGTTAACCCTAGACCACAGTTAACCAGTTTAATCTACTACAGTTCTGATTAGTAACTACATTTATATAGCAGTAATATTGTCATTCATTGTTTACTTTTGGGTATGAGATTAAAACTTAAATCAGCGTATATGTATGCCATCAGCACTCTATACGCTGCAGATAATTTTCACAAAACATTTTTTCCACTCTAGAGCATTTTATTGTATACCTAGTCCTTTTTTGTTTCGTTTAAAAAATTAAAAACTGTAATGGTATCGCCTCTATATTATGTGTAATATTTTTAGTCAATCGAAAATGTTTTTAGTCGAAAATGTTTACTGGACTGGCCATCTCCATCTGTACGGAAATGATCCTCTTCGTGATCAATGCAAAATACCAAGGGACAGTATGGCTGATACCACAAAGAACAGTTTCGTCAGTCATGATGAGTATGCCAACTTATATAGGTATGTAATCATAATCATTATTCTCTTCATGTTTTGAGGAAAAAGTGTGACATGACTCTGCGGAAATTTGATGGAATCCATAAAGGGGTTAAAATATTTTTGTTGGGAGGATTTAGGCAGATGAGTAAAGTAGATGAGGAAAGTTGAGATTATGTAAGTATTAATTAATATTGAATGTAAATCTAAATTTAAAGTTATTTTTGTCTGTAATTTATTTTTTATTACGTAAACATGAACGCTTTGCAATAAGTCAAAGATGCGTCAAGGACATTGGTAACCGCAATTCTAGTCTCTTGTGAAGATCTTGGCGATGAAGATAGGTTCATGCCTTCTCCAATATCGAGATTTTTTGCATTTGCCTGACATCAAACCAATAAGCCAAAAACATTGATTTACAATGGCTCTACTACTTCCGACGTTCTGCTAATTTTTTTACTTGATGGAGGTAATAGGAGTACTGAAACTCACTAATTTCTGTGCTAATTTCACAAAGACGATGCAAATTGAACAATTTTAAAAAGTGTTAAGTTAATACAGAGGAAGGCTTTACACCACTAAAATATTAGTATTTACAGCACAATTAAAGTATAGCTACATATTCATTGCTTTCAGGTTTTTATTATTGCAACAGAATAGGTAAACGAGTTTCAAAATATGAGCAAAACTATCGGGTGTTGGAATATATATTTTAAAACCATATTATCCCACAAGGACAGATATTAATTACTAGATGTGAGCAGTAGTTACTTTATATTGGAATATATTGATGTATGTAATATGCTAAATGGGTGTAAGCTATTACCGACAAGGGATGTTAAACAATTTATATTCAATATTATGACTTCACAGAGAAAATACAAATTAATGCATTATGTAAACTCCCAACTTCTATGCCTTCAACGTTAATTTTAATGTACATTTCATTATCTGGCATTAATAATCAAGCACACTATTTCACATAATCTAATTCTAGACTCACTTCACTCATTTTATTATAATATGTATGTATTGTTAGTTAAATGCAGATCGTAGATGTAATCACATGCTTATTTATGCTTTCAATATTATCCATTCATTTTTTATACTATAAAAATAAACAAATAAACACCCAAAATACAATGCGTCGTAATTGTAGTTTTATAAATATTTAAACTATTTATTACTACTAAGGTTCTTATTCATCATTATTCAATGCGTAACAAGAGTTAAAGTAAAATCATTACGTAATAAAAGTAGTATAATAGGTATGTACATAAATATATGTCTCCCATACAAATATTACAAATAGCTAATTTTTTGAGTAGTCCTACTACACCGGCCTCTCCTGGAAGTATTTTTGGGTAATGTAGGAATAGCGCCGAGCTGCATTCTCTCCCCCAACAACACCCCTATTGTTATTATAATAATCTCGATACCGAACCGAAATCATCTCCAATCCATCCGGCGGCAGATATTCCCAAAGTTGCCTCACGAATTGTTCCACAACTTCATCATCATCAACAACCTCATTTTCATTATCCACCAACTGCAAATGTTTCATGTTGGGAAAAATCCTTGCAAATTCCATGAGATATTCCCAACTTGATCCAGCAAAGTACGGAACTCTCAGGTCGTGGACCTTTGGGAAAGCAATATTCCTGCCATGTGTCGCCAGACCAATCATTTGTTTCTCCAGAAATTGCATATGAAAGCACTCCAATGTTCCAGCAAATTTCTCGACAGCTTCCAAGATATTCACCAACAAGAGATAACGACAGGGTGCTTCTATCGCCATCTTTACCGACAATCGCTTGATTGGCCAAGTGCACAACCCTAAAAGTCCTGAATACGATACATTACATAGCTTCAACTCTTCAACGTCAGGAAAGGAACGAACGCCATATGAAAACACGCTTGTCATTTCATTGACATCTTCGCCACCGCTGTGGCTACACAATTTCAACCTCTTAACATGTGGGCAGCGAGAAGCAAGAATGTACGGGAGGAACAAATGGCTTCTGTTACCGAGTATAGTTAAGCTCTTCACTTCATTCGGAAGCTGGACCCCAACATTTAACAAATGTTTTACATAGCCCCAGTCCTGGCAGAAGATGATTAGCGATTGAATGTTTTTCATTTGAGTGAAGATTAGTGGTAAGTTGGTGACAGATTCCGGAACTTCCATGTGTACAAAGTAGACCAAGTGCCGGATGAAATACCCGAATCGAACCACAAACGCCAGAAGAAATTGCCAGAGATTAGTGTACTCATCCACCGAGCGAAATTGTAAGATTAGCGTGCGACAAATAGCATCAACTTGCTTACTGTCCTCCTCCTTCAACGGACCAATGCGTGCGTATTCCCCTTTCATAATTTCTTCAATTTGTTTAGAACTGATAAATGTCCCGGTCCGGTTGCGCGTTCCCGTAAAGTATGAAAGGTTGTCTGCTTCATGGTTTTCAGAAAAGTGTGGCTTCCATATTTTAGCTTCCATATCATTGTCATCCACAAAAGTCTTCCAGTTTTTGCAAACAAGGCGGGACTCCAATACCATGTCACTTCCCAAATATCCAAAGATCTTTTCTTGGAGCTGCAAATACATTTTTAATACACCATAAATATCAGCAAATTATAACAAACCTAGAAATTAAATATTAATATTAATATTATTAATTATATTTAAAAATACTTACCTCCACTGGGAGTTTATCTTCAAAGGGTAACAAATCATTGGCCATTTTGAAAACTCAATAAATCAGTTTTTTTGTAGTTTTTGTAATCACGAAGAAAATAATTAAACTCAAAAAGTGCCAACTCCAACTTCTCCTCAGAAATGTACCTCCTTGTGATACAAAGTACTGACTGTAAGTTTTCCCTCATAAACCTGGTGAATATCGTCATCAACGTTTCCGAGAAGTTTTTGACAACCATACCTTGCCCTCCCATTGCCACTAATACCAACGACTAGAAACATGACTATCATATTCCAATAGACAACGCGTAAGATCAAAAGTCCATCATATTCCATTATTTTTGGAATGGAATGCACTTCATGAATTGCGATACTGTAATACAAGTTAATAAACATTAACCCATATTCATCACTTCATGGCAAGTTATACCGTAAAAACATATATGGAATCATTTTTATTGGAATGATGTTGAAAAGAGAAACGAAAAACGTTCCTAACTTTCTTTTTACTGGCTTTTCTTACACTGAATGTGAGGAAAACTAGTTAGGTAGGTTCATTAAAATATTAAAATAGTGCCAAACGCATATAGGTAATAACTGTAAACACGACTCAATAGGATTTGCTAAATAAACTATGAGAGAGATATCATTCAAGAAATTTATTTAGGTCTTACAAAAAGTTAAGAAAATGCTATATGTCCCCCTAACCTTTAACCCTAATCATTTTCACTTTATGTTTATGTAATCCATTAAGCCATTTTTCACTATCGATTAGGTACACAAGTCCAACGTCACAAATTTTTAGAAACTAAAAGCCTGATTCAGTTAAATATAACAGATTTGCCCAGCGCTTAAACAGATTGTATTATTGTATTATAATCATAATCAATATAATCATTAATCACCCATCATCATCCAATATGCACTCGTATCGCCGCAAATGCGACGGATGCTCAAATGCCCAAATACAACCTTACCAACAACCCTAGGACCAACTATCAACCAAAAATATCTTCCCAAGATTCGGACGCATGGCAGATAAGTTCATGACTTATATTGCCACTGAAGGAGTAAAATAAACACAATTACATCCAGTATAAGCATTTTCCTTATTCTCAAATAAAAATGAAAACATATTCAGTTCTCTTTGATGTGTCTAAATCTTCTTTTATGATGATTGCTAATTAGCTCACAGGTAGGATTTACGGGAGTAAGCTTTTTAAATGCTTAGGCTCTTAACTCGCTTTTGTAATAATAAGTGTCGAGCAATTCAATTGACTCTGACCTTCCATCCATTTACTCTTGCGTTCTATTAGATTTAACCTGTTGCTTTTATCGCGTTAGTTGTTATCATAACCTAAATAAAAAGGTTATGCCCTTTTCCCTCTCATATATAAGATTTTCCTCACTCTCATCCTTTATTCCGCTCCACATTTCCATTCCCATTCAATGTTATTTATTTTCCCCACACATTATACACCCATACTCCTCCTCATCCAAAGTGTTTGTGATGAACTGATGAGCGAACTGTTGCTGAAGCTTTGAACGTTTATCATTGTCGAATAAATATAATTCGCATGTGTAAACGAACATAAAACAACGTGTAATCTCACCTTTCTCCCCTTTCCAAATAGGTATATCAATTATTTTTACAATGGAAACCACAGTAGACTCCACTACAAAGGATGTGGTATTAGAATCCTCGTCATCATCATACCATCATGTATTATGCTCAATTTCACAAAACAATACGTGCCATGAATAATGAAAGCGATGCGTTATCCTCCTCACAAACCAAAGCATTGTTGTACCTATTATCATTTGCTCAACTCTCTCTTGATTTGAGGGAAAAAAATAGTCCTCACAATCAATCATATTGTTATTACACACATAATTAGTCCCGTTAACAGCAACCATAATATTATTCTATTTTCAAGGCTAGGCAATAAAATAGTTTCGAATATACCTTTTACATATGGTTCGGGTGCATTATGAGACCCAAGCTCATCCTAACACCTTTTAATGATTTATAAATACATACCTAGATATGCAATTTACATGAATATCATTCATATACAATTAAGTAAGTTGAACATTAGCCCTCATAAACCATTCGTCATCATGATCATTATGATTATGATTATGATTATGAACAATAAACGTCTGTAAAACTGTAAGCTTCTACCTTAGCCCAAGATTCCAACCCACCTCCTAGGACTTCATACGATCCTAACTGAAATGCTAGTTTATTTTATTAGGTATGTATGTATTTTCTCTCCTCATATTTATGTCATTTAAAGTTTAAAAAAATATTTACCTACTCTACATTTCGCCAATGCACATAAATAATCCAAAAATACCCTCCTCAATTTTTAGCTAATTACTATTGAACCAGTCGAGTTGTGACTTTTTGTCTCATGTTTACTGTCTGTTCATGCACTGTCCATAAAAGTATTCGCCCTGTGGGAAGTGGGGGACTTCTCACTATCATAAATAAAACTTTTTAACGGACGATCACGGATAATCGCTTATCAGTAATCTAATTCGTGTAACGAAATGTACCCATCATACATATCCTATCATTGTTTTTGTTGAGTGAAGAACATGTGAACAACTGGATGTAATGTCGGAATTTTAATTGAGATATAGCAAAATACAATTAAAACAAAATTTAAACCATTGAAAATTATTGCATTTGAAGTTTTTAATTTAAATGGATGATATGTTTACGCTCTGGTTAAAAATATGTACTGTATTTTTTGATTGCCGTATTCCAACATTCTTTCTTGAAAATGACGCACTTATCTACTTGTATTTCATTTGCAAGAAAATGCGATATAAATAAAGCAAGGGCGCCTAAATTGTAGAATTCACATCACTTACTGTCAGTTACTTGCATGCTTTTACCACATGTCTTCAAATTTATTAAAGTAAACATTCAAACTATCTTCTATTCAGCTTACATCTACAGAATATACAGATTCCAAAGGTCAATTCTTCAATAGAATGATAAATGAAACATGTTAACTGATAACTTAATTAATCATTTTTTTTGTGTTTTTTTAGATTGCTGTTACAGTTGACTTGTCATACGCACACAAATTAACGAATTAACGCGTGGGTGGACGTTTGAACTTCATTAGGATAACAAATCAAATTACGTAATTCGTAAAGTATATTAGCGATAATCCAATGGCTTCAAATAGAGTTTCTTTTTCAACAAGTCTTGATACTTCCATGAAATCTGTAACAAACCAAAAACACATTCATGTAAGACTATAATTTAAATACTTCTTAAAAAGCATTGTTTAATAATGGTGAATATTCTTTCACTCACTGGAAAGTCATTGATGTCCATTTGCAGCACTTGCAAATTCTCCATCTTCAGAAACACGAAATGAGCCGAGAAATTAGTCAGTGTTGTAATTCTCCTAACAGTTGTAGTGCCAATATTCAGTACCAGTTTTCGGAGCTCTAGATCATGAACACACAACAAAATTGCATTTTTATTCAAACTTGCAAAATAAAGTATGAATAAATATTGTAAATGAAGTTTAAGTAGATATTATACTATACTTACTAGTCATATTAAGCAATGATGGCTGTTGCTCTTTTTCTTGTAATGCAGAGATATCCATGTTATAATTATTCCAACAATATTGATCCCTAACAAGTCGCTTGCAATCTTTTTTAGAGACGCCACTAAATATCGCATCCAAATTAAGGTCTACCCTTGGACGCGTCTGGGATAGAGTTAATGGACGATCGCAAATGTAAAGTTCTGTTGCATTTGGAAAATGCAGAAATACAGCCTTTAAAACTTGAACAATATCTGAAGTAAACGAAAAATGTAGTTTGGAAATATTTGGAAATGATTGAGCTGCCAACATAACAAATTCAGCTTGAGGAAACCAAAGGGAAAAATACATTTCTTGCAAACTTGAGAATCTTGTTATTGCTTTTGGTGTTGAATGTGAGGAGAAGAATGAGAAATAATTTACAGGGTCGTGCCACGTTTTGACATCAAGTGTTTTGAGATGTGGAAAAGTTTTGGAAAACAAAAATGGAGTGATGATATTAATGGCTCCATCCAATTTCAAATACAAAACTTGTTTCATCACTGTTAGAGGAAATTCCAAAGACACAAATTGTTTGATGCTGCTAACCCAGAATCCAGTAAATCTTATACGTGTTAAGGAAGAGTTATGCAATTCGAGGAAACTCTTAATTTCATCTTGATCCATTGCAGTATGGCTATCAAACTCTAGTTCTTGTAACTTGATGTTATTTTCTTTCATCATCATGACATGTTCTTTATGTAGTCTTACTCCTGTCAATCTCAATATTTTGATTGTTCTTGGAAGATGTTTAAAAATGGTCCAAATTAAACGATTCCGTTGTCTGGCATTCCACGATGACGAGTTGGTTGATGTAAACTGCAATCGAAACTCGGTGAGGTTTTTTTGAGAGGCAGTACTGCAAAATAATTGCTTGATGATATTTAGCAAATATCGTGTGCTTGATTTTTCTTCCTTGTGAATGTGGAATTGAAGACTGAGCATTTTTAGTTTATCGAGTTTGATTTTTTTGAAAGATGGGGTTGAATAGAAATCAATACCAATGTTGGTATCCAAACAAAACTTGATTTCTGTAGCGAAAGGCGCAAAGTTGATCATGAAATCTTCCATTAATGCTTCATTAGGATGGCTAAGGAGATCCGCTTGAAGAATGTAGTGTTGTATTGGAATACAGTCTGTGTACAGAAACGTTGTCAGGAATCTTTGAAACTCGACATTGATTAAAGTGTTTTTGCTGTCGGTAAATTCATTATTGCCAAAAATTGTTGGACTGCGTATCTTTGCAAAATGTCTGGTTGCGCACTCATTCCATTTCTTGGATACTTGACGAAGCTCCTTGACTTGATTTGACTGTATGCAAATGTCAACACCACAATCACGCGTATGTCCAATCACAAACTTTATAATCAGATCCAATAGCTAAATAAATTTTTTAAAAAAATAAATAAAATTAACTCAAAGAAATGAATACTTTATTGATTGATAGTAAGAGTTAACAATAATAATACTTACAAGTTCATTTTGGAGTACACTTTGAATAGCATCATCTGTTCCTAAAATGTTTTCCTTTGGGGAATAATTTTCTTCGTCCTCTTCTTCTTCGTGGTCATGATAGCCCTAATTACATTAATTAAAACGAATGAATGAATAAAGTAAAAACACACATTTCCAAGCACAAACACAAAATAACATGGTAAGAAAATAAATAAAATTATCACCTCTGATGATTTGTCTTCGTTATCATACATTTTGTCTGTCTGTCACGTTCACACTATGCATATAATTATTATATATAACAACACTTTTAAAATTTCAAAATTGAAATGTTGTTATTCACAATTTTACTCAAATGTAAAGACATGTACTCTTCTCCATATTGTGACTCTCGTCTCTCACTTGCTCATTCTCCGGACTGTACCACTGTACCATGATCATATTCCATTTATTGCCTTTGTTGCATTTTCATGTTTGTATTAATTAGCGTGTAGTATGCAGTGTGTCATGATAGGAGCTGTACTTTCCAGTGTAAAATCAATTAAGTACGATTTGCATATTTTGCAAAGTTGGTGGAAATGTGCAATTCCATATTTGAAACTTCCTTTTTGCCCCGTCTGCACAAAGTTAACTAATGTATTTGGATATCAAACCCTTTTTTTAAACATGTGTAGTCCCTGAGAGAAAGGTACTGGGAATTGCTTGGATATTTGGCTATATTATGTAATCAAATCAACCTAACATCAAACTAACACATTTATCGGCACTGTAATATATATACATCTAACAAAGCTTTTCAACAGTTCGGGTTAAATTTCGTCTGTACTTTAGAAGAATCCAGTTTTCCAATAGTCCCGTAATCCAATACTGTACTTAACTTACAATTTGACAGGAATGTAATTTTCACAATTCAGAATCCATGACTTTGTGGGAATTTTGAAAGCATTGACGAGTATGTAATAAGATTATTTGGAAGGGTTGTTAATTTACTTACAATTATGTAATTCTTTTGCTGTTGTCTTATTTTCGCTCTAGTGTTCTCATAAGTTAAAGTACAAGGTAGATTTAAACTTTAATCTAAATCTAGTATGCATCATTTGAGAAGGATGTGACCCGAAAACCCCACTATGATAAGCTAAAAGCTAATCTTTTATTAAAACAATTACATACACAAATGAGCAAAAACTCAAAACAGTAAATACTTTATCCCTCAAGAGGCAGTCCTGATCCTGGAATTTGATCTGTATATTCCTCCTTCACTTGGAACATGGGAGCATCCTTACTATATCCCATCCTTCCACTTTTTCCTTATCGTCATGTTCCATCGAGGTACGCACCATTGTCATTGTGTCAATATGCCCCATCATATTCCACGGCGAATGGAGATATGAAGTTGATGTCGATTTTGTCGTTGCTTAATTTTTTGATCTATACAGTGTGCTAAGCAAGTAGCATCATAAATATAGTTACTTACTATACAATAGAGTTTGATAATATGCAAATATGTAGCACACTTTATATTATATGGAGTGAAGTGTTAATATGACGTACTGCGAGATGGAGAAAAAGAAATACACTCGAGACGAAGTGTATACATTTAATGTATTTGAGGTTGAGATTGATGTAATCAGCTCATTCTTCATTCTCTTGTCTTAAGATGCAGTTGAACAATTATTTGTGAAAATTAAAACTGTCCAGTTAATTCAATCAACTTGTACTGTTTGCTGTAAAGGGCTATAATATATTATTTTGAGTTTTTAGTTTTTGTTTTTCGCAGAAACTAGATTTTAAGAATATTTTGATTGAAAATTATTCAAGGGTGGAATAATTAAAATTAAAAGTAATTAATATTATTCACATTACTACAACAAGACGCCGGCGTGAGTTAAAGGGACATAATCAAAGTTCACATATTCAATATGGTTGAGGTGTTGTTACCCTTTGGAGATAAGCTCCCAGTGGAGGTAATTTTTAATTTAAGTATTGGTATATTAAATTTCGTTATTAAATTAGCAAACAAAATTACAAAACAAGACTAATTTTGCTTATATATATAACCTCTTTTGCAGCTCCAAGAAATGATATTTGGATATTTCGAGAGTGACATGCTATTGGAGTCCCGCCTGGTATGCAAGGACTGGAAGAATTTCGTGGATGACAATAATATGGAA
>JAQGAG010000609.1:0-14199 GCA_034696835.1 Lepidocyrtus lignorum
TGCTCATTACAAACAACAACGACATAATAAATTATATTAGACTATTGTTAGATGGCGCATGTCATGCCTCCCTGACACTCCCACCAACAAAGCTGCTGTTCGTCCCGAACGCAACAACACAGAGGCAAATATAAAGAGACATGACATGACAGAGATATCATCATATCCATATACGTGAAATATCATGAAATAAAATTCAGTAAAACTAATGCTTCTAAAAGAGGTGACGGAATGGAATACAGTGCGCACGCATATGGAAAGAAAAGTACATAGTAAAAAATGGCTGGGAATGAGGTTGACAGTCAGGACGCCGGCGTGGTGCACTCCATGAAACAAAGTTTATGCTGAGTTAATAATGGAAAAATAAGTTGTAGCAAGAGAAGAGAAGGTATAGATTACAAATCGAACAATCTTAATCAATCATACCTGTCATATTAAAATTATAAGTTCAACCAAAACAAGCATTGCAAATTGCCAAGATATTTACGGAATACATCAGAGAAACGAAAACAATTAGCATAAATGGATGTCTAACAACAAAAATGGTATTTAAAAATAATTAGTTTAAATTGCCACATCAAACAAGCAACTGTGACCATAAAGGTCCCAATGTAGCCTGCCCGAATGGGCCCTATTATACTATATACATAAGAGGTACAAAGTTGCATACGAAATAGTTCACGGAAGTGAACCACCAAATCGTAACCGTAACATCATAAAATCATAATTTAGTACAATACAAATGATTATTTAAAGATGGTAAAAATAATTACTAAAAGTTAGTTAAGTGTTCTATGTACATAAGACAAATATGGGTAGGTGCAAGTCCTAATCCATAAACATATCCCATTAATACCGATAAATGATGCCATGTAAAGTTGAGATAACCAAACATTTCTTAAATTATCAACTAAAAGTAGAAGTAACTGTTGGAATCTCTAAATGTACTAAATGGTTCATACACAACAATTAACATAAAACGTAATAATAAGTATAATCATATGAATGGACAACGTTAAATTCCAAGATTTTAAGTTGGAAGCCAAGGGGCAACGGTGGAAAAAAGATACAAAATCCAGTCCGCCAAGGCAATCTAGTTTGGTAAATAATAAAATTGAAGTTTTTAAATTGTGACAAGACAAAATACGCACGAAAAACGGAATTGAAAATAAAAAAGATCATATGTAAAAATCAACCTTGCAAGTCACTATTGGAGCAGGCCATGTTCCACGAGCTCCAGATCCTCTGGGTGGGTGGCTCCAATAATCCTCTTGGCATGCGCAAGGAAGCCAGACGCATCAAAGGTTCCCTCGAGGTTAAAATCCCTGTTGAGTGTCTCAATAAAGGTGAACAAACGGATGTTTAAACGGCGGACATATTTTAGGTAGTGGGTCCCGAGGGCGTGTTCTCGCTCTAAACAGCTCACCCGCCAGAAGAGTTTCTGGAGGTGACGGTACGGTGATGTGTTGACATTGGTGTCCCAATCGAGTTTCCTCGGTTGTTCCCCCGGAGCGAAGGAAGAGGAAACTACAAACCTCAAAAGAGAACATTTAAATCTGTCAAAAGCAAATTCAAATCCCGAGATGATGGATTTACTGTTCCCCTGGAAGTCTTCATATAGCCAAACAAAATGTAGTAAAATAAGAGCGTCCTTCCTAAAATCCGTTACTATTTTGTGGAGCATCACCGCTACAGCATTCCGAACCTGAACGTACGGCTCGCAGTCAGAAACCGGGAGAGGTGCCATGGCCACACTGACAATAAAAGGTACAAAATATACGTTTAATGCAAATCGATGATAAAAATGTAAATTAATAAATGTCATAAAATGGTAAGTACATTTAAAGTACCACTCAAAACCCGAATAATTATTACTGGGTTAAGCCAAATAAAAATGGTTCAAGATCATCAGGGAAATTATTTTTTAACTCTTCGTGAAAACAATACAGATAATATAATTATCTGCAAGAAACCCATCCTCATAACCAAACGCAGTGGAAAGGTAGGACTGCCACTGCACTACCGCAATTTTAAAATTATTTCGGGCCAGTTTTATAATGTAAAATAATTGCGCACAATTTTCCTTGAAGTGGGGAACCTGCAATAGGTGGTTATCAATATAATGTGCTAAGATAGCGTCCACAGTTGCAATCACAGACATAGAAGAGGGAAGTAAATTGTCAGTAATACCTCGAACCTCGATCGCAATAAAAGTCAAAATATCTCGTTTAAGGGCAAAATAACACTTGTCAAAACATTTCAAAACAAATGGCACAATTGCAGAGGGTCCGAAATAATCAGAGTATTCCGGGCGAAAGACATCAGATATCTCCAAATAAAATTCGCCGAGAAGTCGTTCTAGCTTGATAACAAAAGAATTCCGTAGACGGGCGGTTGCAGTTGGGAAAGGGGCAGGCATCATTCAATGTCAATTTCCACAGGGGCACGTGCTCCACTGCCAGGTCTTAAGTCAAGTGGGGGAACTGGCGGTGACTGATACACAGTTCCAGAATAGGCTGGGCAAGTACGACAATTAGGTGAACATGGACGCACGTTTGGAGGTGAAGGAAGGTGATGATGTGAGATGTGGGAATGGATCTGAGAATTGGTTTGGGACGAGGGTCGTACATGAGTAGATTTCCAAGGTTGATAATGGAATGGTTTTCTTTTCATGGGCGGTGGAGCAGGAATTCGAAACTGAGGGTCAAGTGTAGAATGGCCTGCAGGTACTGGAGGTCCAGACGGCCCAGAGCGTCCAACCGTTCCAGGATCGCGAGGCTCAGCAAAGGTATAATTTGTAGATGGTGGCGGTGGTGGTTGGGGCTGGGTAGGAGTATATAAATACGTGGGTGGTGAAATGTAACTTCTATGTCGGGAATTTAATCCATGTAAACTATGGACCGTAGCATCAAGAAGAATTAAAAGGTGTTGGAGCAGGATGGTGGCTACTGATTCAGGAAACTGCTGAATGTACTGGTGAATTCCACCTCTCAAAATGTCAATTAAAATTAGAAAAAAGTGGTTGTAAGCGATAAAATTAGTTCCAAGAGTCGGATTTGGTTGATGTGGAGGCGGTGGAGGTTGGTCCATTGTTGTAATTAAATTTACAGGTAATCACAAACAACAATTCACATTCCTCACTTCCGTCTTGGTGCACTCAATTAAATGTTAGGTAAGTCAATTTTCGGCTTGATCTTGATCAATTCCTTGAATATCAACTTCTTGAGATGGTGCAGGCGAACTGGCAGGAGAGTCGAAGCTATCCTCAAGACGTTGAATATCGTTGCTCAAATTTGAAATTTTCTGATCAAAATTAAAAAGCGCAATTTCTGTGTTTCGAGCAGTTTGTTCCAAAGCGTCCAACCGCTGATTGATATTATTCAAGGAATCAGTGATATTAAGCATAGACTGGTTTAATAAGTGGAGCTTTTGTAAACACTCAACCACTAAGGCTTGCAAGTAAATATTAGAATCCATTTTTCAAAAACATAAATTCTGATTTAAGTAAAAATAAAAAATTGGAAAAGGAAATTTGCAAGAAAAAACGTCTTACGGAGTATATAAGAAAGATTGGTCTTTGTGGTTGGAATGAATTTTTAAACTGGAGTCTCTAATGGGGATGAGATATTCTTTTTCTTGATTCGAAGAGGGGGAATGATTAGACGCTGAAGTGGAATAGTTCTATCTAATATATCATGAGAGCGATCCCGATGATCGAGTAATGTTGCAGTGGTAGGGGAGGTAGGTCTGTGAGGACTGCCCTCAATTTTGCTGGCTTTAGTTATCCGGTGTTTAGTGATCATTTTGCAACCATCACCATCATCTTGACATATCTTAACTTTAATGACGCCATTAGAAAATTTTGCTAATTCATCATCTATATCTCGACGGCTAAGACTAAATATGCCTGATTTACGTAAAAACAAGTATATAATGGTGAGCCATAATATAATAACCATAAATACAAAAATTTGCAATACTGTCATGGATATAGTCATAGTTTCGAGCGGAGCAGTTGATTGCCCCATGACTGTCCTAATCGCCGTGAAGGGCATAGGTACATTAAAGGTCCTCCATAATAGCCATAGCTCAATAGCAGTTAATACAATCAACCATAAGGAGGAGATAAAAGATATATGAGTGGAAATATGGACTATCTTGGGAATGGGAGGTTCTGCGAGAGGAGGCGGAGTGGAAAGGTTAAGGTGAGGAATATGTTGGGGCCATTGATGATGAATAACGTCCTCTAATCTTTGATGCATCGTGTTTTCAGTGACAATCGTGTCCTGCAATATAGTGAAGCTAGTTGGAAGAACGTGATGAATCTCAAATTTTTTACTGGCGGCTGCCCCACATGGATAATGTGGAGAAAGCATAAATGACTGTGATGTGTCAGTGGATTCCAATACACACTTGCATGGAATGAAAACACGCATTAGCCCTACATTAATATTATGTGCAATCTGTCTGTCTGGCAGATCTTTGCATTTCAATAATAATTTCTCTGGCGGATTTAATATAGCAAAATCATTAAGCCCTAGTGTTATTATGTGAAGTAACTTTCCTTCGTCCTTATTGCATTCATATGGACAATGCTGAGCAAGCTCATGGGCCGTAGCTTGATTAGAAACAAGCAGTTTAGCACAATTTAAATGTATCGAAATTTGATTGCCAAATTTAGGCATATAGCACAATGCGGACTTGTGGGGATCGCAGTGGTCTTCCATAGTATTAAGTAAAGGAATTACAGAATTGTCGTACATACCTATATAATTTGTCTCTATTGCTAGTTTGCATATGGAATTATTATATGCGAACGGTAATGGACTGATTTTAATGAGTCGGAATTCCGTACTTTTCTTCTTAATCGGAATTTTAACTTGTACCAAGACTCTGGATGAACTAAAGGTACAGGATGTGATAGGAATTTTATAATACCTAGATATAGACGAAATTGGAATGCCCAGCTCATAGCCATCCTTCGCTAATGTCTTACTCATTTCTAAAAGGTTACCTTCAAACTGATGAGGTCGAATGTAATGATGAGGCATGAATTTATTGTCACATGCAGTCATCAAATTTAAAAATGCGATGATCTGTTTATTTTGATAAAGCAATCTAGATATATGATATAAAGTGGAAGTATGCTGGGAAACTGTGGTTGATAGGTCTTCCTCTGCAATGGCCAAAGAGCGTAAATCATTTTGTGAAGCCTGATTCATTCTTGTTATGACTTTATCCATTTCCGTGGTGTAATCATTTACAGACTTAAAAGTATTCATATTAGTTCGATGTCCCTGTTCTAACTGAGCTTTTATGCCGTGCATATATTTATCTAAATTTTGTTCATTTACGTACTGCTGATTAATTGTATCAATCGTGGCTAGCCCACAACACCATGATAATGCCTCTCCAATGACGTTACGTTTGGAGCGCGTTAGACTAGCGTTCGTATCAAGCTCCTTAAACATAAGCATGTCTGTAATCGTAGGTGTGGACAGCCTAAGAATTTTCCGAATTTCATGATATAATTGACAGCTATTTCCGTTGGTGCATTGTTCACGGGAGATATTTTTGTGGTCATCGAAAATGGGTATTTGAAATTCATACATTAGAGGGACGCTACTTTCATAAAAAATTAGATTGTTTACAACCTCAATCTTCGCTCCTTTTGATATTTTAATTGGAATGGGAGAGCTGCCGTCGACTGCAGAAATCCCAGTTATAAAATAGCAAATAATGAGAAACAAAAATCGAAACTTCCTTTGGATCGCCTTCATCTTGGCTGCCATAGACATATCTGTAAACATAATTTAACACATAGTTAGCACAAGGAACGTTATAATATGATTTCCTACTTGTCGCCCTACTAAAAATATTCATTGCACACAGTCAAATTCTCATATCCAATATCGGTATTTTTACACGGAGACATGCACACAGACTGACACTGAGACTGTACTTCATTAATTAAAAAATGATCCTTATTAAACGAAATTACACCTTTCCCCTAGTAAATTCCTAACAATCGGTGCATACAGCCCACTCGACAATTGATATTGACTAATTATGCAACCCGTCGTCACTCGATCAGCCATTTCGAAGGTGCTCACAACTTCTTTCATAAATGTATAAATGTAAAATATCTTTGTTGCAATAGCGACCCGAAGGATGATTAACAAATGATTTTAATTACAAGTGCGTACCTGTTAGTTATCCGAATGATAATGATACATTATATGCAAATATGTGTTGAAAATTCTAATCCTGGAATTTTTAAACAGTGTTTTTTCAGTGACTATCTAGCTGACACTGACGAAACATATACCATTGAAATCAGCAATTAAAATCCTTTCTTTTGATACCTCATTCACTATGGCTTTTTATTTGAAAAAATTTATGACCTTGACCTTTGACCCACTTGTCCTAATCCGATTGCCCCCAAAAACAATAGAGTTCTAAATATCTACCACTTGTACTTCTGTGTTAAATTTAAATCAAATCGGTCCACGCGTTTAGATGCTAGAGTGTGGACGCAAGACTGATTGACGAACACGTGCCAAAACCAATACATACCTTACAGGTACGTAATAAATATAAAAATATTTGACGATAGCTAAATTGTGCCTGACGACGATCATGATGATGGTCATCCCTAATGAAAATGATGATAATCGTCAATAATTATTGATTATGCATTATAAAATGCATTCACCCTCGCAGCTATAATACTCTCCTGTCAAAAATTGTAAAATAATCATAATCATGTACACAATATAGACTAAACTTACAGCATGTAATAGTGCAATGCGATGATAATGATCATTGATCCTAACGCTGGTGGTCCTTGACATTATCATTGATTGTTGGCCACCGGGATCATCAGTGAAAACGACTTTAATCGTAATTAATAAAGGTGATCATCTTAAGCTGGTAGTTACTAGTATTTTCATACTTTGGTATTTAACTACTGTACACAATCCTTTTCCGAGAATTATTGTTGTTCCTATATAAATCTCCTATATCGGTTCGGTACTAATAGTAACTTACGAGTCTGTACTAGGTACTTACTAATTAGCGAGGCTAATAAGAAAATAACCTATAGCTGCAAAATTTTATGCATATAGTATATGCGTATGCACTGCTATTATTGCTGCTGCACTATTTTTACTGCACAAAATACTATAATGAAATATTATAATTATAATTTAAGTTAAAGCATTATACTTTTGCTAAGACCTAAAAATGTTAATGTTGCATATTGTTTACAGAACCAAAAATTGCAAAAAATAATGATATGATGATTTATATTAATTCTTAAGTTTTTTGCTTCCTAACTCTTAAGTTGTATTTATGTTTCCTAGCTGGATCATCAGAATGTGCATTTATATCTGGTGGAGGTACCACAGAGGCTGTTGGTTCAGGGCTTGGTGAGGCCGTGTGTTGTATAGTACTAGTAACTGTTGAATTTTGTCTATCCAACTCCCTATTAGTATCTTCCGTCAAGGTACTTGTGGTGGGAGTTAATGGTCTCTCAACATTTTTATTGACATCTGCGGAGGGAAGGTATTCTGGTAAAATATTTTGACGATTGTAATACGGTTTTAACTTATCTACGTGTACCGTTTCTTTATATGCTTTCCCTCGTCGAACTGATTCAATGACAAAATTCACTTCAGAAATTCGCTCAATTATTTTGTACGGACCGAAAAAATATCTATAAAGTTTCTGAGAAAAGCCAGGTCGCCTTTTATGTTTTCTAACCATCACCTCATCACCTATTTTTAAGGTCACTGGTGATCGAGTCTGGTTATAATATTTAGCATAGGTAATTTGACTATTATGAATCCTAGTAAGAGCCATATGCCTAGCTATATTTAGTGATGCTAAAAGTGTTGCCATAGAAGAATCCTCTACATAATCAGTATTGACTTCAATAGGCAGCTTTGGTTCTCGCCCGTAAAGTAAAAAATGTGGAGAATAGCCTGTGCAGGAATGGATGGCTGAGTTATAGCCATAAATGATTGCTTGAAGATGATTTGGCCAATTCCTTTGATTTGCATCGGTATACATAGTTAATGCATTACAAATCAAGTCATGCGACTTCTCAACCAGTCCTTGAGATTGGGGACGTTCGTATGTTGAAACCTGCTGAGATATACCTAACAACTTCATAGCTTGAGTAAAGGCATCTGAAACAAACTGGGAGCCTTTATCACTACCAATATATTTGGGCATGCCATGACGGCAAAACACTTGGTAGGCTAGAAAATGAGCTATTGAGTCTGTGTCTGCTTTAGCTATTGCGCGTGCCTCCATATATTTAGTTAAGGTACATAGACAGTTTACGATATAAGCCTTACCGCAGGAACTTCTCCGGACTGGGCCCTGTATGTCAATCTGAAGTTTGGTAAATGCCCCGGTAGGATAATCCACTAACTGCATAAATCCCATTTTTTTCATTCGTGGTACTTTTCGACTTTGACAATCCTCGCATGTTAAGACATACCTATATACGTCATGTTTTAAGGAAGGCCAATAAAATCGAGTTCTTATTTTATTGTAAGTTTTCTTGAACCCTAGATGAGCTGAAATTGGTGAATCATGGTAGGTATGTAGCAAATCTAATCTCATAGAAGTAGGTATGTAGGGCAATAATTTATGCTTCATCCGGACTTTTAAAATGCCATCAGAATCAACATAATATTTTTTAAGAGTGCGGGTGGATGGATGAAGGTGAAGTTCACTAATGATTTTTTTTATCTCATCATCTTTTTGTTGAGACTGAGATATGCCAATGCCAGAAACTGCAACACTTTTTATGGGCATTTGAATTATCTCATCATCATTCTCTTCTGCCTCATCATCATTATTCAGAAAATCCTGAGGATTTCTACTTAACGCGTCTGCTACGCAGTTCTCTTTTCCTTTCAAGTGCTTTATCTCGACGATATTAAATTCGGATAATAGAATTGCATAACGTGATAATCTTGGAGTTAAATTATTGTTTTTTGCTTTCAATATATAACATAATGCACAATGGTCGACGAATATATGTATCTCTGCACCAAAAAGATAGGATCGCAATCGCTTGAAACTAAATATTATTGCAAGCATTTCAATCTCTGATACAGTATAATTTTTTTCACTCTTTGTCAGTTTTCTACTTATGAATGCAATTGGTCTTTCTACTCCATTCTGTTTTTGAAACAAGCATGCACCTAGCCCTGCCAAACTGCCATCTGTCTTTAATATGACAGGTAAACTTGGTTGAAAAAATGCTAAAATTGGATTGGAAGTTAATTTAGATTTTAATAAGTCAAACGCATTTTGTTCTCTTTCTCCCCAAACAATTTTTTTATCCTTCGCCAGCATATCTGTAAGTGGAGAGCAAATAGCACTGAATGATTGAATGAATTTTCGAAAAAATCCAAAACAACCGATCAAGGCTTGCAGAGATTTTTTATTATGTGGGGGCTTCATCTTGGTTATCCCTTCAACGTCTGACGGGTCAGGCCGATAGCCATCTTTAGATACTAAATATCCTAAGACTCTCGTTTCATCCATCATTAATCTGCATTTTCCTGGTTGGAGCGTTAAATTTTCTTTACGTAATCTTTCAAAGACATCTCTTAAATTTTTAATATGAACTTCCTCACTTTCACCATGAATCATGATATCATCTATATAACATAGACATTGAGATGGAATCATATTGTTAAGCACGGTTGTGATCATTTTTGTAAAGTCCCCAGGCGCAGTGGTACATCCAAACGGGAGGACCAGAGGCCGATAGACCTTATTTCTTGTAACGAAGGCCGCTTTGTTTTTAGATTCCTCATCCAACCCCATTTGCCAATATCCCGATGCAAGATCTAATGTTGATATATTAGTAGTGTTGCGTAACTGGTCAATTATAGTTGATATTTCAGCTAAAGGGAAATGATTTTTCACGGTTAAACTATTAAGTTTTCTATAATCGATGATGAATCTAGTTTTTGTGTACCTACCTGCGTCATCCTTTTTCCTAACTGTAAAACAAGGGCTTGCCCACGGGCTGTGTGCCTCCTCTACTACTCCCATATCGATCATTTTTTTAATATGTTCTTCCAATACTAAATTTTCTTTTTCTGAACAAGGAAAAGGTCTCTGTCTGATCGGTTTCGCATTTCCGGTATCAATGCTAAAAGTAAAATTTTTACTCCTCCCTAAACGTCCTTTAAAAGCAAAGACATCCGCATATTCCATAATTAAATTTCTTAATTTATGCTTGGTTTGTTCGGACAAATTAGGATTAATATGTATCTTTGAAATGTCCTCCGCTGTCGGCATATCTTCTAAATACGTTTCGTTGATTTTTGCAGAAAAAATTGGTATTTCTACTTTAGGTAAGTACCTACCTATACGTGTATTCCTGCATAACGTAATATTTTCTGTGGTTGGATTACATAGGTATACGTACTTTGTTTCAGCGTTCACTAGCATATTTGGAATAAGTATTTTCAGAGTTGTAAATAATTTTGCATTTCTCTCCACTACCATATCCATATTAGAAGGAAAAGATGGCTGGACTATAGGTACTCTGGTTTGGGCTCTAGCAATAAGTATGCAATTTTCAGCTGAACGTAAATAACGTTCCTTCTTGGGAATATTATTAAAGTATTCGTTAAAGCTTTTTCTTGACAGCTCACATAAATATCGTCATTGAAATTCTGATCATTTGTGCTTGCGTTGCATGTTTTGTCTAACGAGTAATGAGGAGGACTAGAAGATGAGTGCAGATTTTGAATAGGTATATTTGAAGAACTGCGTTGTGGAATGTTTTCTACTTGTCTTTGTTGGTTTTCAGACAAAGAAGGCATTAGTGATGTCGATGCGATACAAGTAGGTATGTAAATTTTATTGTGGCTTATCTCTTCATCATCCTCATTATGTCTACTCTCACTTGTTTGCTGAGGTGTACTGAAAATATGTGCGCCTGAGCTAGTGTAAGCATTGCTCATCTTTAAATTTAAGCTATGCATGTGGTCGTCTCTACATGCAATAAAAATAGGATTGTTGTTTTGACTAAGCTGAACATTTTTATTGCCCTTTTCCTGTCTATTTTTTATCTCATTGTCAGTAATTATTTTGTTTGCTGATCTGGTTGTACTGACATAGCGTTGCAAATTAAAGTGATCTAAGAAATTTGGATTATTATTGAAAATATCCACTGTGCCAAAATGCGATGATATCAGTTTGTTTGTATGTGTTTGGATAATACAACTGAATCTACGTAAGAAATCAGCACCAAGCAACATTATGCATGGAAGTTTCTCCACTACAAGCATTGGATAAGTAATTTGTAAAGTACCTATTATTATTGTTACCAACGTAATTCCATTATCTTGTACGACCGAACCACTCAAATCTGTTAATTGGATCATGCGATTAGGTAAAAGTGGAAGATGATTAGCTATGTCCATTGAGATGAGTGTAGCGCTGGCACCTGTATCGATGGTTGCCTTAATTTCGTTACCCTCCATATAAACTTTAGCAATTAATGGGCCTTCTTGAAATTTTATCACAATTGTTTCTTTCCCTGCCTCGTGCTGTTCAATATTATGCCGGCCATCATAGCCGGCCGCATCTAGTTTTTTGACATGCTATTAGATTTGGAGAAATGCCCTGCATGGAATTCCCGGGCTCTGGGATTGGGAAAAGTATTATTATTAGATGATCTTATCGCATCCCGAAATTGAACTCTTTTCTTATTTTCACATTCAAATGATACATGACCTATTCTGTTACATGTATAACAACGACGATTAGAATTGTCGTAGCTATTATTATTTGGACGGGAACTCATCATTCTCGAATTACTATTAAATGATCGATCAAATTGGAAGGAATTGTTTCTTTGAGGGCGATATGTTGAGTTTTGGGAAAATGGTGCTCTCTGTGAGAAGGATCTGGATGAGTTTTGGTAAGCGTCTTGGTGACGAGTAAAGTTATTTCTATTGGCATTGCTTCTATCGTTTGAAATGGTCATTTGTTTTAGTTGAAGCTCCAAATCTCGAATTCGTTTTTCATGCACACTTTCTACTTCATGAGCGTTAGAGCTATGAATTCCTGCTATTTCTTTTTTAATAATCGCCTCGGTATAAAATGGACTTGTTTTGGACTCATAACTCTCAACTTTCTCCATTAGGTCAACGTAAGTGTCCGGTAATCCAGTACAATGTAAATATTTTTGTACTCCATTTTCTAACTTTCTAATCATTGTATGTATTAATAATTTTTCGGTATGCTTAGCCCATTCATCCGCTCCTATGAGATAACGCAATTTTTGGATGAAAAGTGAAGCCTTAACAGTGGCCGGCTGTTGGATGCTGAGAATTTCCCAAACAGTATCATACCCCTCATCAGTCTCTAATGGGCATTTATTTAATATTGTATCAGAAAATGTTTTCCAGTCAATAGTAGAACTAGCGATGTCAGGCTCGTGAATTGCTAAAAATTGTTTGAATGCTTCGTTTTGAACTGCAAGGGGTAACATCTGTTTCATCCGCGTATCATTATGCCCCTTAACTTTCCCATAATATGTATAATTTGCTAAAAAGGTCTTTAAATTCCCCTTATTTAAGGTCTGATTAAAGATAGGCATTGGGGGATCTGAACTTGTCATAATTGGTCTTGATTTAAAAAGGCGAAATAAAAAGAATTTTTCTGAGTTATTGTAAATATCTTTTTTATGTCCTCTCCGTTTTTCCTTGAAAAGACGTGATATAAAAAGTTTTTCTGAATTGAGATAAATATTATGCTTGCGTTTTTTGGGTGCTGACCTAAAAAGCCGGGATAAAAATAAATTTTCTGAATTATTGTAAATATTCCGTTCTTGTCTTTTTGTCTTTCTAAATTTGCGATACTTTTTAGTTACTTTTGCGTAAAAACTTAAATTTATTTTTCGTTTTGTTTGATTACTTAAGTTTTTGCCTGACTGTTGTTGCTCTTCTGGAACTTCAGAATGAGTTGAACATGCATCAGAATCGGATGCTTCTAATGAGAAAACTGCAGAATTCCCTTCTTGAACAATGGAAATATTTGCTATGCTTGAATTATTACTACTCAAGTGGAGTGAAATATTTTCCAAGTCAGCTCTTGCTTTCAAAAAATCTGGACAAGGAGTACCTATGTAGGCTCCACTCAATTGTTCACCAATATCTAAATTGCGTGGTCGGGTGGCAATATTATCAAATAGATTACACTGATGCTCCCTTGTTTGATGGCTTCTATTCAACAGTGATTGTGTTTCAGCTAACGATAATCTGCTTAAATGCTCTTCCGCGTCATTTAACTCTACTAATAATGAATTTTCAAAATTAAACGTACCTTTATTTAAGTCGATTCCTTGCGAAGGTTCTTGTTCGTGGGTATCGGAATTGGTTACTGATGTGCGAATCTCACTTTGGTCAACTGCTTCCGGTGAATTGCTTTCCGATTCTGAAGTATGATAGGATAAAACAGAACTATTTCTGTAATTGCTCCCGTGTGATGTTGATGGTTTTGGGAAATCTGAGACCGCTCCTTGAAGATCTGCCTGGGGGGATGGAATACCAATAAAGTTATCTAGTGGTTCTGCAAAATTGTATTCCCTTTGAGGAACATCCGCTGCGTTTTTAAAAGAAAATTTCTTGGAATCTTCCTGAGTAGTTTCCGGATCAACTTTTGTTCTTTTAACAGGTATGCAGTTATCGGGTGATTCAGGTCTTTCAGTTGCTCTTTTTCTTCTCGTTGGGGATGGTAATCTTGCAAATTCTGGCTGTCGTCCTGCTAGTCTTGCGCTGAACTTACGTACAAAATTGCTCATTGGCAAAATGAAAATTTAAAATTGAATTGAAAATTTTTTGAAAATCCTAACGACTTTTTCTTTACTTCAGAAATTGTGAGATTCTTTAATTAGTACGGGGAAGGAACTTAAGCACTCCACCATTTGTTAGGGGTTATGTAGTCAGGTAAATAAGCTACTCGCTTGACGACAATCAGTTTGATACTAGAAACGGAAGATTCCTTTATTCCCAAATTCAAGAGATATATATACTACAATCATACATAGGTATTTACTTAAATTATGTAATAATACTGAGCATCGCAGTACTCGGATTATATAATATAATTAAACTGGAACTTAATTGAACAACCCGGAACTCTCACGCAGCT
>JAQGAG010000610.1:0-14193 GCA_034696835.1 Lepidocyrtus lignorum
GACAGACTAGCAGAAGGATCAGCTGTCGCTCACTCTGCTAGTCTGTCCGGTCTAAAAACACCACCACCACCTTTCAGCGAGCAAATCGACGGCCCAGTAGACCCCCATATATTTAAGCATTGTAATATTAAAAGTAATTTTTCTAAATATTAAGGGAAGATATTAATTTTTAAAAAAAATTCATGGTATTGGAGGAAAATGGAAGGAAAATGTCGTAAATTTTACTTTAAATAACCTAAAGCTTATCAAAAACTTGGCGTTTGTTTTAGTTGAGAAAATTTAGTAAACTGTTATTTATAATTTATAATTTAGTAGACATATTTATTGCCTTCCTATATCTCTAACATGTACAGTTATATGATTTGTAAGAACTCCAAAAATGTAATTGCTGGATAGTTGGATAGAATGACGCAATATTAATAAAAATGGAAAAAATATCGCACTCGTGTAGGGAAACTTTAAAAAACAACATTTAATATAAATAAGCAGTTTAGATATAAGCTGAAAGTAGCCAACAAAGAAAATTTATTTCTCTTTGACCTCTGAGGCTTGTTGTTTTAACGAATTTAATTTGCATGCAACCACCTTGGGCACTTACGCCTATCGTTAAATAAACGATTTGGTATTCTACTGGAGGTGTACTTAATGAACGAATTCACTGTATTGGTCATTCAAATATGCATGGTTTGATATAAAATGCAAAAAAAAATTATGATACATAGCTATACAGGAAATGCATGACTGATGACCGTGCCTTTTAACTATGACTAAATCCACTTACATTTGGTTACCCTATAAAATAAATTGATCATAATTAATATAAAAACGTAGCTGAAATCCAAAGTACTAAATATTAGGAATGATACTAGCCATGTTACAATTTTTTTTTTTAATTCCGAAAAAATCAATTATTAATACTTTAAGCAGTGATTTTTCAGCGACTATAATACTTACAGAAACTAAGCATAGCTTGGTAAACTCACCAGTAAAAATGCTTTCTTTTGATACCCCACTCGATATACCTTGTCATTTAAAAAAAATTAATGACCTTGACCTTTGACCCCTTTCCAGTGATCGGATTCCCTCCAAAAGCAATACCGTTCTTCCAATTAACCATGTATACCTACATATAAAATTTGAACGAAATTGGTCAACGCGTTCAAAATTTATCGTGCCTACGGGCAGACAGACAGATATCGCCACTAATCGCTATACTAGCTTTTAGCTACGTAATAATAAAGCAATGAACAATGAACGGCAAATTAAATTTATCCTTGTGATGACTGTCACTGCTAGACTACATTTATGCCTCGTAGTTTTTTAAACATTTTTTTAAATGAATTATTTTATTTTCTCCTTACATTGCCTATTTACTGCGTGTGGATACTCATATTATCAATATAATTATCATGATATAACTGCTAAAAGTGGTAAAAAAATGAAAATTTCTAGCTTTTGTCAAAGTTGTAATAATTTATTTCAGGTTTAAATATTATAAATTTTAACATTTTATACTATTTATCATTATTATCAAGCACAGAATACAAGTGTTAAAAACTACGTTCAACTATCGATTTTTATTTACATTAATTTGAAAACATTGTTTACAATTAGGTAATATTTTTTATACAAAATGTAAATGGCTGATGATGACCTTTAAATATATTTAATAATTTGTCGTTCTCCCAAATTAACGTGTCACTGCGCTCCAAACTGCTCTATAACATTTTTATTATTGTTAGGTTATAATACAAATTTCTTTTACTATTTACCAATTCCACGGTTATCACAAAGACGCAAACTCCCTTCTAAAGTTAATTTCCTTCCGTTTCTCCTTGTTCCTGGAATCAACCGCCTCCCTCCTTTTGATAGTCACCTCCCTCTCAGTTCTCTGCGGGCCCTCCACAGCCATAGCATCAAAAGGTCCAAAGTGGGTTATCCGAGCAGTCTTCCTTTCCACCTCATTTCCCAATCCCAGCATATTCCTCTTGAGGACAGTCTTCACAGGAAACTTGTGACCCTTCCCATCAGGCCCCAGACCACTCTCCTTATCCCAACCACTTTTCACCATGAGCTGGAAGCCTTTGTTGGACTCCGGGATTAAAAAGTGGATCTTGTCCTTTCCAAACTGGGCGGTGCTGACGAGATGAGCAATTGACTTTTCGTGGTCTTCAACGGAGCTTTCATAAGTGAAATGGCAGACTTCACAATACCTCCTTGAGGGACTTGCGCTGACGTTATTGGCGTTAGTTTGTGAGTTGGAGGGACCTTCCCCAGCATTCTCCCTTTGCAGTCGTTCCACCATGTCATTGTAGCAGGCGTCCCATTGCTGGAGGAGATCCGATACTGCGTCCTGCCTGTTTTTCTTGGCTATAGTTAAGGCCGTGAGTCCCTTCTTGTCTTCGGTGTCCCAGTCTGCTCCACTTTGCAACAGGACGGAAACACATTTAAGGGCCCCGGCGCAACTTGCCGACATCAGGGGGGTCCAACCGAATTCATCTGTGGCGTCAACGAGATGGGGCTGGTCCTTCAGAATGTCTTCCAAACTGGTGTGGTCATTGGTTTCGCATAGTGACATGAGATGGGATAATTTGGGAGGCTCCTTGTCTTCATCATCATCATCCAAGGTCACAATTTTTATAGTGGAACTTGGAGGCTGAGATCGGAGTGATGTGGATGTCGAAGGTTCATCAGTGGTGGCGGTTGAAGGGAGATTTATAATTTCTTGGTAGACTTTGCTAACTTCTTCACCAGTTAATGGACCAGTCACAGGTCTGTTTTCAGGCTCCTCTTCATATGAAACTATTTCGTCTTGGAGACTGGGACCTTGGACGAACCTCTTAATTGGAAACATTTTTGTTGATGTTGTGCGATGAATGAAGGAGAAATTAACGAGTGACTTGAGCTTGACGCCTGCGAATATTTTATCCCACGTCGGTACTTTTATCCAACCTCTATCTATATTCTCGGTGTATCTACAAGCCAAAACAGAGAGACAGTTGAAATTAATACAATTTAAAATTATGTACAATTTTTACGTATTGGTCAGCAACTTAAAAAGTTAAGTAGGAATGCTCAAAAATAATGAAAGACAATTTAAAAATAGTTTTGTCAGATCTAATTACCTTCTCTCCGCATCGTAGGAAGACTAATTATTTAATTTTCCATGTACACAAAATCTGATCTGGCGAGGAGAACTATCAGCAGCAACAACCAGAAGGCCTGAGGTCAAATGAAAAATTCCACTATGGCCTGACAGGGTCACAATTTAAAAATTTGCTTCGTTAAATTTCAACATCAAAATCCCGCCACTTCAACGCCAATATATTTTATTCTGCGGCATATAAGACATTACATATTACATTAAAATCTCTAAATAAAAAAGTTCACTTCCGTGGCATTACTCAAATTTATTTGGTAGTACTGGTTTATTGGTACATACTAACTAGTAACTACATATATTCCTGATTAAAAAATATTTTGTTGTGATTTTACGTGCTGAGGATTATTAATTTTTGTTGGTGGATTGTTGATATTGATGCATTTCCCATCATTATCAATTATCATCCTGATCTATATATCTCAGCTGATTCAGAAAACATTTGTGCTGTTCTTCTGCCCACTACATAATGCTCGTAATGTTCTTTCTTCTCTTGCTTTTTTCTTTTCGCTTTCTCCACTTCATAAACATGCTTTCTCACGCTTTTGTAACCTATGCACAGCATATTAAAAGAATTTTATGAAAGCAAGAAATGAAAAAAAAAAACCTTGTCCGAATAAAATAAAATTGTGATGGTGACGGTGATGATGGTTATTTAACTAAATATTTTATTATTCTTGGTGTTTTCTGTGGAGTAGGTAATCTTACAGATGATCTGATTTACAACAGTAACAGTTGATACGAGATTGATGTTAATGTTTTGTATAATATATTGCCGTCAAAAAGTAATCACCGGGAGTGGAGTGAACCTGATTTTTTTATGTTTTTTAAACAATAAAACAATTTAGTTCTCAATAGTTGAGGTTAACTAATTTTTGCTAAAACGTAAAGACAGTAAATTGAGAGATGGAGGCAATGAAGGATGACTTTACGGTGGCTTCAAACGGACATTGTTTCTGTTGTTTAAACAAAATCATTACACCTAGGCAGAATCTGTCATCGCCGCTTGTGACACAAATTAAGTCCCTTCAGTACTTCTCTCGCTATTTGAAAATGGATATGAAGAAGGTATTCCTCGACAAGGGGCAGGTTTCTCCAGAGCTCTTGGCTAAGGTTGAGAAGGCCAGGTTGAAAGTGCAACTTTGTGAGGAATGTAATTGCTTGAATGAAAGATTTTCGGTGGTCTACCGACAACTTGAGAAGTTAGAGATGGAGCTGGTATCCACTTTAGAGCTTATCCACGGAAAACTGGTAGGCGCACATGCGACTGGCAAACTACGTGGTTTAACAACCGGCTTAAATTCAAACTGGAAGGGATTACTGGAAGTAGTTGATGTTCTTAGAGCGGAAGCAATTCTGAAAAGTAACAAATTATTTTGTAAATTGTGTTTGGGTAGCTAGACTCGTAGGTTTCCTTTAAAACCCATTCTAATTTTAATTTTACTAATTGCAGGTTCCCACAAGTTAGCTGGCACGTCACGAGTCAAAATACAGAAGCTTTCCAAGAGGGAAATTCCAGATAAACCATCCAGGCTTGAAAATGAATTTAGATGTAATTACAAGCAAGCTGCTTCACAACTGGCAATAAACAGTGGTCTCCAGTCAGATTTTAAATTAGAAACGAATGATGTCCAAATGAAATCGTTAAGCGACGAATGCGTATCAGACAACATTAATGACAACGGAAATTATTTGTCAGATGATGACGTCGATTCCAACCCAGTTGCAGAGCCCATGAAACATGACGAGAAGACTAGAGTGGAGAATATCAAAGGAAAGTTAAATGCAGGTGACAAGATTGTTACTGAGCAAACGGATAAAATGGTCCACACAAAAGTAGTTTCCCGACCAACCAGACAGAGACTGGATACCAGCAACTTCAGCATTAATCCAAAAACTGGGAGGCGGAAATGTAACGATTGTCAACTAGAATTTAACAGTTACCAAGCATTCGACTATCATTATCGCTCCGCTCATCTCAAAATGCGATATAAATGTGTCCCTTGCAATAAGTTGTTCTGTGACAATAGTACCTTGCGAAAGCACCAGCGTACGAGTCGAAGTTGCTCGGCAATGGAGTCAGTTTTAAAGTTTATTTGTCATCTCTGTGCAAAAAGCTTCGCTCTTAAGCACCATTTGCAGCTACATTTGGATGGGGTTCACTATAGGTTACAGAAATACGAGTGCAATCTATGTGAAAAGAAGTTTAACACTGATAATAGGTTACGTAATCATCGAAAGCAGGTACACCGTGAAATACTGAAACGCTGAAAGAGATGTGTTGTTGTCCAGAGTTATTTAAATGCGTGTGTTCCTACTTTATATTATATTTATAATTATAAATAAATCCTCCCACTAGATTTTCTCGTGCATAAACCTCAATTTTAATTTGGAGAATTCAAAATAAACTACAATTTTTTTTAGAACTACAACTCTTGTTTTATTTTTCATCATCGTCATACAACTCACATTAATCATCTCAAAATGTTAACTCTTACAAACAATGATACAATGCCTGAACACGTTTCAATTTTCTGGATTTTTTAAAAATTGCGACATCACAATAAGCTTAAATTGCATAATTATGAGTTGATTCAAAAATTACTTATTATGTTACGTTGATTGAAGGATCCATTTATAATATCAACCATGCTTATGCACGAATATGCATGGTAAAGCGAAACCATTTTTCCTTTTTTCAACTCATCCGGCTTTTCTGTTCTATTATGAACTTGACATGCAGAAATAGAATGAGACAGTCAATGGCAAGGCAACAACCCAGCAACAACCTACCATAATTCTTCCAACTGTTTTGTATTAGTTAAATTTTAATTGTTTTACAAATAATTGCAGTAAGTAGGCCAAAATTATCGTATAAAACAAAACTTCCATGTTTGGAAGAAAGAACTTAAATTAACAATATTAACATTAAGATACGCTACCAAGCAACGTGTTTTGAATAAATAGACTGTCTGAAAAAATATTGATACATAGTAAAAATCAAAAACAACTTTCCGAAGTTTATTTTATTGAACTCTGCTTCTGCTTAATTGCCCATTAAATTTGACAGAGAAGTGAGGGAAAACGGAGAGGCTGAGGTTCGTGGTGGGAATTTTATGAACATTCATGGAAAAATTTTTCCAATAAAGCACATTAACAATATTTTAAATTGAAATCATAAATTCATTGAGAGATGGGGCCCGAAATAATGAGTGATTTCCGCGTCAGCACAAACGGACAATGTTTCTTTTGCTTGAAGCAAATCAAGACACGTACCCCAGGGACAAACCTCCCATCATCCCCTGCCACTCAAACAAGTTCCCTACAGTATTTCACCCGCTATTTGAAAATGGACCTGAAGAAAGTGTTTCTGGACGAGGGACAGGTGTCTCCAGAATTGCTGACTAAGATTGAGAGGGCTAGATTAAAAGTGGAACTTTGTGAGGAGTGCCGTTGCCTGAGCGAAAGATTCTCGAAGGTTTACCGACATCTGGAGAAGTTGGAGATGGAGCTGGGATCCATATTGAGGCTTATCCATGAAAAATTAGCTGGTGAAGATGCGACTGACCAACTACGTGGCTTAAGTCCAAACTTGAATGGATTATTGGAAGTACTCGATATTCTCAGAGCGGAAGCAACTCAGAAAAGTAAAGTAACAAAATATTTCCAAGGTTCATTGTTGAGCTACATACATGGCCAAAGTTGTAAATTTTATTATACATACTATATTCAAATTTTTACTAACATCAGGTTCCCGGAAGTTAACTGGCACGCCCAGAGTCACAATAAAAAGGCTTTCCAAGAAGAAAATCCAGCTTAACCAATCCAGGCTCAAAAATGATTTTAGATCTACTAATCACAATCAGGCTACTTCACAACTTGAAACAAGCAGTGGTCTTTCGTCAGAGTTTGGACTGGAAACGAGTGATGTCAAGATGGAATCTTTAAACGACGAAGGCTTATCTGACAATGACAACGGAAATTATTTGTCGGATGATGACGTAGATTTCAACACAGTTTCAGGGCGCTCGGAACATAACGAGGAGACAACATTAGAGAACATCAAAGTAAAATTAAATGCAGATGACAAGATTGTTACTGGGCAAGCGGTTGTGGCAGTCCACGCGAAAGTAGTTTCCCGAACAGGAACAACCAGACAAAAACTTGGTATCAGGAACTGCAGCATTAATTCAGAAACTGGGAAGCGGAAATGTAACGATTGTCAACTGGAATTTAACAATTACCAAACATTCGACTATCATTATCGCACCGTTCATCTCAAATTACGATATAAATGTGTGTCTTGCAATAAATTGTTCTCGCTTAATAGCAATTTACGACTACATCAACGTACAAGTCGAAGTTGCTCCATCACGGAGTCAGCTTCAAAGTTTAACTGTCACCTCTGCCAGAAAAGTTACCCCCTTAAACAAACCTTGCAAAGACATTTGGATGGGGTTCACTACAAGTTACTGAAATACGAGTGCGATCTCTGTGAAAAGAAGTATAATACTTACAACAGTTTAAATGATCATCGGAAGCGGGTACACCGTGGAGAATCTAAACGATGAACGAATGTCGTCAGTTATATTTCCCCTTACTATACGGTCTTTATAATTTAGAAGTAAGCTCACACATTTAGATTTTCACCTCGATCAACTTCATATCATGTAATTTAGCTATCTTACGAATTAGAGAAGATTAGTTATTTCGCTTATTGTATCCTAATATATTGTACTACTTGTTAATTGAATTTTGAAAATGCCCCAGGCAAGAAATCGTAAAGCTATGCGGAAGGCATTATAGGTACTGTCGTATTATTTTGACCATTTATAATATTTTATAATTTTTTAAAGTATATTCTGTACCAGCAAAATAATTAAATAATTATTTTGGTTCACCATTTTACTACAGAAGTCCATCTTCTTTGGTCATCTTCTATATCAATTAAGTATTTCTAACTTTGTAAGGGCCTAACAAATTAGGGTGTTACAAATAAACAAATGATTACACGTTGCATTTGGATGGATTTATTGATTTACAATAATATATTAAGTTACATTGATTGCAAGCAAATATAATTCATATCATAAATATTATACACTACTTTCAAACCAACGAACGACCACAAGTACTCCCATGTAATGATGATTTATAATTTCTCGCCTTTGTTGCAATTTGCAATACATGATAGTATGGTTCCATTGTGGTGATATCATTTCTCATACCTGGTTAGGATACACTTTGCCATGCAGAAACTAGGTAACTCAATTCAATGCAACCGATAAATCCTCATGATGGAGAAAGCCAATAATGAATATGACGGGGATACTGGGGATGCCAGTCAAGTCAAAGCAGCTGCAACAACAAAAGTTTCCGAGTGAGATTTGTGTTGCAATTTATACATTTCACATTTACTAAAATTAAATTGTAAAATTTATGAAACAAATCGGTTTGTGACGATGTCACTCTTTTGAATTCACTAATTGAGTGTTTTGTCTCGAGAGAAGTTTTAAAAATTTAAATGGTAATTGTTATTGTTGTGTTCTAACTGAGCTTTATGAAATGGAGACAAAATTTTGCTTAATCTGCTGCTACTCATTCAACCCCCCAAGTGGGGGTGCAATGCCACACTTCAGAGATTACAGAAACAATCGATTGCTAAAATTCTGCGAAGGATTACTCCCAAACCTGAAGTCATCACTGGTTCTGGATGAGTCGGATTGCTTAAAGTTGGAGGGGTTTGGGAATGTTGTAAATTTTGAAGAAAAGGGAGCGCCGATAAACAACATATCTCTTTGCAATGATTGCCTCTCCGTTATCATGACAATAGTAGAGGGGAAGAGTAGGGTGGCTCAGGTTGAGGAGCAGATAAGGCTATTGCAGGGACAAGGAGTTCGAGAGATGGATAAGCTGTGCAAGGAGATGAGGATTTTGGAGGAGTTAATGGAGGGCGGGGATACGCAATGCTTGGAAGAGGGAAGCTCACCATCAACATCGTGTGGGACTAGTGAAATCGTGGAGTTCAGACACGATATTTTGAAAGGTTAAAAAAGTTAATTACTTTACTAAAATGGTTATTTTATAATTACAATTCTGTATCTAGGATAATATGTTTTTTTAACTCTTTGCAGCAACAAAAGACCTCAGGGCCCATGCCCATGGCTCCAACCTATCCAACTGGATAACTAGTCACAATTGTCTTTGTAATTGTGGAGGAAACATCAATTTAACTGCCCCAATCACTGCAAAGTCATCAACTTCACGTATTCACTTTCATGGGAACGACTATAGTGATGATCCTTCCAGTAATGGGGATGTAGATCTCGAAGACGTCAAACTTTTTAATGAAGATCCATCATCGCCCTTTCAGGAAGTGGCAGCAATTCACAAGGGTGACCTTGAAAATGAGGAAGGCCGGGGAGGTTTTGGCTTCGCCCGTTTATATGATAACAACAAGTCCGCTAAGAGGAGTAACGATGGAAACAAAATGATCCGCCCGAAGGAGAAGTCCGTGCTGGTTTTGAAAATTTTGAAGAAAGCTAAGCATCGCAGGAGATTACATATAATTACCCAAAGTGGAGGTGCAGGTCGCCCTAGGGATCCTATCAGGAATGAGTTTGATGTTGAGAGGGCCACCGGGAAGGCGAAATGTCGGATGTGCGAGCGGGTATTATCTTGTCGAGTGGATGTAATGAAAAGTCACAAATTGTGTTGTCCTGCAAGAAGGAATCGTGATGGCTGTGGTGTTGAAAGTGGTTAGAAAGATTACTTAGCTTTTTATATTTATTTACAATTTTTTTTAAGTAATTGGAATTTATGGGAACAGACGTGATATGACGATATGAGTTTAAATTTTATTTTAGATTTTTTGAACGCCAGCCGGTTAACAGAAGTTCATTCCAAACCAGTGCTAGTGGAACCAACTGATGGAATAGAAATTCCAGGAATAAAAACTCCAAAACCAAAACATAAGGGTAAAGTAACCTCCCGTGTAATTCCCAAAAGTCACACTCAAGGTCGCCCCAGGGACTCCATCAGAAATAAGTTTGACTTGACTGAAACAGGCAAAGCTAAATGCAGGGATTGCAATCGGTCCATATTTTATCGTGTTGATGTAATGAAGAGTCACAAATTGGTGTGCTTGTCAAATCCAAAGTATGGAGGTAGGTAATTTAATCAAATTAAAATTTCATTTAATTAGTACTGTAATTCACCGCAAGTGACTTTTGCAGTTTGCAGTTTTTTTTTTAAATTTGGTAATGACATATTATTTATTTTGCAGGTCAAGCTGAGTTAGAGCTGGATGAACTAACTGGAGAACTGCGACCAGCAGGCAGTACAAAGCGTAGGAGACATCTTAGGCGAAAACCCGGTGCAACGCCCAAGATCGCAGGTCGTCCGAAGGATTCCATTAGGGATGAATTTGAGTTGACTGATACGGGCAAGGCTAAATGCAAAAACTGTAATATCTCCATAAGTTACCGTGTTGATGTAATGAAGAAACATAAAATGTGTTGTCGCCAAAAAAGATCCAATTAAGTTCACACCATTATAATAGATAAATAGGTACCTAACAATTTATGTAGTTCAAGCAAATTCAGTAAAATGTCCCAATGTGAATAGTTACGAGCCAACCGTAGCCAAATAACAATGAGAAAATGAAATGAATGCACACGGAAGTAGTTGAAAAACTGCAATGAATTCGTGACAAGTGATTCAGTCTTCGGAATTAAGCAGGAATGAAAGTAGTGTAGTTATCGACTAATTGATTTTATTCTAAATGAATAGGAAATTCAAATAATAATACACTAGTTAGGCGTGACGGAGCCATTCCATGGATTACACAACATGTTTCTTCAAACTTGGAGGCAGTGACAAGGGTAGATATTTAAATACCTTTTGTCCTTTTACCATACCAACAGTCAATCTGTCAATCTTATTTCTTACTTTTATAAACCATTACAATACAACAAATTACCCCCACAAAAACATCCTCGCCTGCGGTATTCACTATATTATATTATATAACTGGAATATTTAATACATATTTTATATAATATAATAAGATGTAATTTGTATGAGAATCTACACTAAAATTGAAACGTAGATAAGATTAATATTTCATCAGAATTTTGAAAACAATCAATATTTAGGGCAGGAATATATTCGCCATTCGCATTATCATTATTTCCTAATATTAATTCATGTATCATTATCATTATGAGAATCATTAAAAGTTGTGCTGATTGCATTTTTAAAAAAAAACATCACATTAACTGAGTCTGTTTTCATGAGAGACAAAAACACGTATTTTTTTGCAGTAATATTATAATCAAGCTGTAAATCATTGTGCACCACACCAATACGAAATGTGTGCTTAGGCATTATTATCATCAACCGTTCCTCCTCTTCCACGTATGTATCTGTTGAGAACATTGCTGTCTATTTCCGCCGAATCCTCGCCATTATCATTGCCCCTCACATTAGAGCACTGGACTGATTAAGAAGTGTTTCCGGGATTTGCCGTATCTGCTGCAGCGACGGCGTCGTCTTGGTGCGTCTCATCATTCATGTAAGAGTTCGGTGAATATTGCGGCTGGTGACATATCTGACACATTGTCTGGCGGTGCTCCTCCAGCGGCTCCAATCTCGTTGGTTGGATATCTGTTGACTGCTCGCTCCATCCATTCCCCAACTAGCGAACATTTGCCCGTTCCTTGGCAAGTCGAACAGCTTCTTGGCCGGCCATGACAAAATAGGCTAAATCACAACTGTTTTCTTCCAAGTTTGTCGAAGCAGAGTTGAGCTCCACCTTCGAGTCACCTGAAGATTCTGAATCAGACCCACTTCCCGAAGTAGCACCATGTTCTGACTGACGATTATCTCGAGATGGGTGAGATTGTGTAGGTGTAGTTACTGTACCTCTGCGAGGACTGGGAGTCAGATCACCGATAGGAATTCGAGCCAAATTACGACGACGAGGCAGTCTAGCTGTCTCAACATCCGTGGGCTTGCAGCGATTCATTGCCTGAACCATAGTTGCAAAATGCCCCACGGGTACATCTGTAATCGCCCGTTAGTTGACAACAGATCGGAATAAAATGGTCCCCCCTTACGACGACGAAATTGGAAACCCTTGATCACAAATGTTTCGCTGTCATAATTCGGCACCAGTTCACTTTGAAAAGCAGGAAGGACAGGTGAAAGAGCAAAAGTACTTTTGGATTAATGGCGTCCCGATTAGCCTTAAGAATTTTAGTGCTTTGTTGGATCAAATCACTTTTGCACCCAGAGCTCAGTTTGTGTTCGATCTCTCGATGCAAGCATTCGATATCTTCCGATTTCCTGTTTAGGTGTCCCTTCTGATTTACCAACATCGTCAGCTTTGTTTTCAACTGAGCATGCAGCCTTGCAATCATCAATTCGACAGCATTCCGAATCTCCCGAACACGTTGATCTTTAGCAAAGTTCTTACAAGTTCAATATTCTTCTCTACATCTTGGACAGAGCTGATGATCTCTATAAACCGGCGGCGGAGGATCGTAACATGCTCATTGATCTCTTAGCAGTGTTGAATATATATTTCATCCCATGGATTGAAAGTGTGACCAGCATGACTCCACAGTGCGCACTCATGGCAAATGCAACACATGCAGGTGTCGCAATACACGGACAATTCCACCTTCTGATGATGATGAGTCAAACACTTCTCCATCGAAATCAGGTCCGATTCCTTTGGGTCGTTGCAGTACCCAAGGTCCTGGGTGACATCGACTGCTGGAGAGAATCCAGCTGTTGATGAACTTCCTCCGCCCACCGGCTAATCACGACCTCGTTAACCCGCAAGTTCGCTCTGCAATGGGGACAATGAGCTCTGGAGCCTGTGCCATCGTTACCCTGCATTTACGCATTTGCATTAATTTTTGCAGATCCGCATTAAAAGCGTTTCACCATGACTTCGCATTAGCTAAAAATGCATAATGCAAAGTCTAAAAATGCGGGGTGCATTTTGCCAGATATTTCGCATTACGAATTGACAAGCGTTTCACCATAGACACAAAATATTGGTAACTTGGCATTTATGCATTCTTAAATGCAACACCTCACTGAGCATCTTCATTTTTCAAAATCATGGTTTCTAACGAGCGGCAGGGGTGGTTTTGGTGTTGATTTGTTTGAAAATCATCATATGTCTATAAATTCACTAGATTATTTAAATTATTTGCCCCTTATGGGTAGGTATTCGCCTCATCACTCCGATCAATTTTGACCTATGTTGCATCGGGTATTTACTATGACAATTTGAATTGCAGAATTTGTCATTAATAAATGAAAACTAATGTAAAAAATCCAGAGTTCAAAATGCAAAGAGGCGGAGTTATGGTGAAACGCGTGACATTTGCATTATGCATTATTTTTTAATTATTGCAAACTTTGCAATACTTAATGCGTAGCAACGATGGCACAGGCTCCTGGTCTCCGTTAGCAAACGACGAGTGCAGTGATTGCAACAAAGCTTCGAGCAATGAGAACACATCCGAGCATTTCTCAAATTCTCCTTGCAGATTAAAGCATCGAAAAATCTGGACCAAACTCTCAAGTTGGGCTCCCGTGAGCTCATAATGATGAAATTAAGGAACAGCCGAGATAAGCAACAATTATCAAAAAACTAATGTCAAAGAATTCTCCAAACTCCAAGCAGTTCACTCTTCCGACGTCCACTTGACGGGGATCATTTGCTTAACAGGAGTCTCCAGTCTCCACAAAAATCACTGCTTTTCTGAGCACGCAACCAGGTCCCAGCTGCATGATGACCAAACTCCCTCCACTCTCGATTCTCGCAAGGAATACCAGACATCCCTTTCTGTTGGCAAGAGCTACTGTAAAAGAACAGGAGAAGAACCATCAGCTTTGCACGGCCTTTGCATGGTTACGTTATAGTTAGTTATAAATAATAAATTGATCATAATTAATAGAATAACGTAGCTGAAAGCAAAACTACTGAATGATAGAAATGAGACATGTCATTT
>JAQGAG010000611.1:0-14192 GCA_034696835.1 Lepidocyrtus lignorum
AAATGGAATTTTGTACTCAAGAAATGGAGAATGAGGATGATGGATGTTGATATGCGTAAACTGAATATTTTGCATGTAATGCTGAAGTAGATCATTGCACATTTGTGTCATGTGGATGAAAAATGCCAGGTGAGATGATCCTTTAAATTTTTGGGGATTTAAAACTGCAGCAATATTGCGTAGCAGGTACCTCATCAGGTATTATGAAGATGATACTTGCGTAAAAGTCGAGGCAGATTGCTCATCATCACTTGACTCATCGTGTGTCCTGTATGATTTGAATTTTACGATGTGCCATTATTGCAGGTACTTGGATTAGTATAACCGCAGATTTATGAATGGGAGCAATAAAACGCACTTGCTCGGACTTGCTTTTTTTGTGAATTATGTAGACTGAATAGAATTTAAAATACACACGTGTCAACATCTTTTGTAGATTTTATAGTTTTGGCCATCTAAAGATATTTTGAATTGTATTTGTATTGTGAGATTGCATTTTCAAATCTGAAGCCGCTCTAGGTACGTGTGTATGCCTTCGTATTTAATAGCAGTTGCTTCGTTTACGTAGAGCAATTTTTTTCAGAAGAGATCCCTTTGCAATGACACAACGTGCAGGAAGATAATGGGCGCGGTTGATTCTTGATAAGCGTTAAATTGAAAAAGTTCCGTCGCTATTTTAACTATTATTTCGCTACTGAAACGTTATGAAAGCTAAATATAAACCTGGTTCTGACGTACATTACAAATATACATGTGCTATATCGGCGTATGTATGTCTATTGCAAATTAAATTGCAGCATTGTATTGCGGTTTACATCAAATCATACAGAGGACTTAGGTAAGCACAAAGAATCTTAAAACCGGCTCTTCCTACTTTCTGCATACCAGAAAAATATTCATTAAGTTCATCAGAATACGGAAGATTTTAAAACATGATGAGCTCGATTTTAATTACTAGTTGCGGCATACGATCCGCATAAATCTGTCTGTAAAACTGTGCTTTAATTTACTTCAAGAGGATAATTTAGAACTACGCTGTCGGGAAACTTACTGTTTTAATTAAAAAAATACTGTAATTATTTTCTTATACGACTACGCTTGCCAGAACATCTTCATGAAATTTAATATTATGGTTACCAGAACATATAAGACAGCTCAAGCCCTGAGCCTCGGGGCTATTTGAAATGGCTTATGATGTTACAGTCTCCACCACGGAATGCGTAAACGTAGTAAAAATATTCCTTTCAAATCTGAAATTTTCATCCACCCCTTCAGACCCACATTTTGTGGATCAGTGGGCGAGACACGGACATTAGACTGGGAGCCGCAGTTTCACATTTATATTTACATAATCGAATATTTAATATTTGATCCAAGCTGTGTAAGAATCGAAATTAGGTTTCGTAATAGGAAGTGATTCTAGGAGGAATTAATGTCTGGAACTAAAATGCGCAACTTCTAATGAAATGAGGGAGTGACAATAGTGTCTGAATTTCCATTTGAAATCGATTACACGCGCTTATGCTTTATGCATTTTATAAAGATGTTTTAAAAATTAAAAACTGAACATACAGACAGACCGGAAACTTGCTGATGCTGGTGGAGCGCAAAACTTCAAGAGAGAAATGGGTTATATGACTACGCATTAATTTGAATGCTAATCAGGATTAGGTAATACAGGAAGGAGAATATTGAGTTTGTTTTGCACTTTTGTGCATTTTCCCTAGTCCATGCTTTGGGATTGATGAGGTCCGCGTAGACAACGGCAATAATTTCAGGACAGGACTTAATGGGCGATAAAAAAAGCCATCGTATCAATCTCATCCAATTTCATTAACAGAAATACAAAAGTCAAATGAACACAAATAGAATTTGTTAGGGGAATTGAGAGAAAGTCCATCCCATCCACCACAATGCCAGAATGCCACACAGACAGTATTCTTCTAATAAATTCCATCCACAATTTCATTTTGTCGAAGCATCAAAACTAATCAGTGAAACATCAACAATCAATTTTTATCAACTTAATAACAAAACATGTCCATAAAATTCTCCTAATGTCAGATTTTATCGTAGAGTTTTTACCTCATTCCCTGACTGAAATATTAGTTGTTTGCTGCATGCTCTGCACACTCTATTTTCGCATTCAAGTCAGGCCTGAGAGACATAAGATGTGCTGAGGTCTACGTGATTCATATTCATATGAACATGAAACATGACCAATGACTATCCACATAGGTAATCACTTTTTTTCATAACTGTAATTTCGAATTGCATCAACAACGAACAAAACCAAACCAACTTGGACTATCTTCATGTCTGCTCAACCAACTTAGCAATAAACATTCAAAAAGTTATGTTCAATCGAAATCGGTCGTAATCAACAATTATATATAAGGACTGCGTTGATGGTGATGCTAGGCTGAAAAAAATTAAAATCAACCACATTTCACCTGTTTATTGTTCAGGATGACCATGTTTGGCAAGTCATTGATTTATTTTGTGGTAGTGGTAGTCGTGGTGGTGGCAGTGAAGATTATTATGCTGTTTGCTCTCATCTTTTCTCCTCCACTGAATATTAACAAGTTGTAAGTAGCCACTTGTCAAAAAACCTCTACCTATATGCTACCCTTACCTACTGCAGTGCTACTGCAAAAGATCTCTTCTTTGAAGATGAAAAAATTCCTTTCCCCGTCTCATCTTAATAATCCTGCTCAGCTCGTTCAGGGAAAAAAGTCAAATTAAAAGGGATGGATTATTACAAATTGTAATTCAGCGAATGTGCACTTCATCTTCTAAATGGTGTAATAATGAATGAAAGGGAAGATTTTTCTCCCTGCGTTCCACACTCATTCATTATATCATAACAATAAAATGATTGAGATTACCGGTAATTTCATTTTTACGAGAGAATTCATTTAAATTTTTGTGGGGAAATATACAGAGCATAACAGCAAGTTGGAAAACGGAGTGGCTGGGGAGACAGGAACTAGACAGGGCTCATCATCATCATTGTCAGTTTATATTTTTTTCTTGGATTTCTGAAATGGGAAAATATGCATCGTGTTTAGAGGTTCATGGCATCATCACCACTATTATCATTATCATTATAAATTTGATAGCGAAAATGTGCCTTGCCATGATCCCTTAGAAGACAATTGCGATAATGTGCTCGACGATGATGATTGATGGGGGGATGTGAAATAAAGCTGGTAAAAATGACTGATGCATGACTTGGCTTTTTGGGTTCATAAGAGCCACTTTTCCCCTGTAAATCAAATCCCTTAAAGTTGCTAACTAGACTAGAAGGACTTATGTAGGAGAATGGTTGGAGATAAGAATTGAAATTACTGATGTACGAGTGGATAGGAAGTGCTTGCAACGCAATGAAGTTGTAGTCATGATCATCATCATCAGTATCATAATGGCGGAAAACAATGTGCACATTTGGTTTTGTGTCTTTTTTATTAATCTTCATATTCGTCATAACTTATGTTTTTCCTAAATAAGCTACACTCTGTCTTAGGTTTTCTCCTCCTCGTCCATACCAAACGTTGTAACTTTATGAAGAGAGCAAAATGAGGGATGATAATGATGATAAAAAGGGGCAGACGCTGCTGTCTACTCTCTTCCTTGTATGCGGCAATACATCAACGTCATATCAAAACGAAAAAAAATTACCTAAATGCACTTCCTAATTATATTTTAGGAAGGAAGAATAGAGACTTAGAGGATGATAGCTAAGCTATCGCTGGTTGTTTTAGAACTTTCTTATTCTATCTAAAAATCCGTTTGTTACCAACTTGCAATGTTGAAAAAACGTTGGAATCTGCTATAGGCAAATTGTTACGCGATTTTCATACAACTGTTAAAATGCACGAAAAGCTTGGAGCTAAAAAATGCCTAGTTGCATTTTAAAAATCTTCCTTAGTTTTATGCATAGGTAAGTATTCGCCAGTGCTTTAGCTAAAACGGCCCTTCCATGTTTTGAAAGGAAGAAGAATCATGACTTGTCAATCTTAGCCTGCTTTGCTGTAATACTTGGTGGAGCTCTTACACATTCACTTTTTCAAAAGTTTTATTGTTGTACGGATTTTTTTGTAATCATCTTATTATTCAATATTACTGCACAGGGATGTAGTAATAGAATTAGCCGTAAGACAACTGTACATTCAGTCTATTAGATTTGCATTGTTGTGCTTTGTACTATAGGCTGACAGTCAAAAATCTTTAATAGGTATCTCCCTCTCATTATGTAACAGACAAAATCCACAGAGAAAGGATCATTGTCCTACGTCATCGTCACACCGGAAACATATTTTCTTTGATGAATGGGCTTGGTGAAGGAAATGGTTACTGAAAATTTAATGAAAATAAATACTTCAAAGCTGATGGAACCGATATTGGGATGTGCCACGTTTTAAAAGGCATCTTCAGTTTAAAAAAAATATAGGATAAGTGGACATGGTGAAAAGTGGGCCATGTTGTAAAATTTTAAATAGAAAAGAATAAGATGCCGGTATTTTGCAGTGTAAACTGACAATGAGATGTACTGCATGTGATTTGGATTGAATCGAGATGGTAAAACGTATGTCTTGTGTCTTCCTGAAAGGAATTCGTTCAATAAAAAATAATGATGGAAGTAAAAGCAGACGTTAAGTGTCCTTTTACATGGTTGCTTGTCCTAAAGGAATCTGTGCAAAGCTGTATGAATTGGTTGCACGCAACGGTACTCATTTCATCGCTATTCAATCGCAACATTTTAACGATTGAACAACAATGTCGGCATTTTAAACTAAATCTATATGCTAGGCTTGATCAATCAGTTTGCTTTGATTTTTGATAGCCTAATCCGATGATCGGATTCCGATCACTATTTAATGCATATTAGAAAGCTATTACCTGCTTGACGGCAAGATGTAAGGGACAAAGCAGAAACGAACAAAGGGATACATTTTAAATTTCCTGATGCGTTTTTTGCTCCATTACTGCGTAGATTGTAGGCTAACGAACGGAGATTGGATTTGAATGTGGAAGGTAGACTTTGTGATTTTACAAGTGACCATCGATATCTCTACAATCATCTTGTTACTTTACACACACGATATTTTACTCTAATAAATTAAGTGAATGGAAGGTGCTATATTGAATAGCCATCGATATAGATGGGATGAGATATGATAATACCAGTTTTTTTTACAGGAAGGGGTTAGACTGTTTTAAAATATATGGTATTATATTTCTTTATGTTAGGTACTTACATCTGAATCTGATCCTGATAGATAGGCATGTGGAATGTGGATATCTATTCAGTTTTTATTCTTTTCTAATAACAAAAAAAACTTGTGAAGTTACAGGAGTTTTTTTTGCGCTTGTGCCAAATACCAAAGAAAAATCACGTAAAACCACATATTATTGGGCTGTGCATGAATTTTTTGTAAGCAATGATCCGATCTTTACGAAACGTTTGTAAAATGCAGTTTAATTTTAGCTGAACAAGTATGTTTGAGCCTGCAATTTATATGCAGTGTATTGTTGGCGCAATAATAAAAACTGCTTTATGCTTTAAAAATAATATACCTATTGAGCATTTGAAACTTGAATTTCATGAATAGAGAGAAAGAAGGCTACTGAGGTTGTGTGTATCATCGTGCTTTATGAGGATGGTAAAGGTGAAATGAAGATGGAAGATGTTGAATGAAAACAAGATTTGTTTCAGGTGGTGAGTTGAATTGGTTATAAATGAGTCTTGTTAGGAGGATGATGATTCTTTAAATTGTTATTAGTTGGGAAAATGAAGTGTGATATTTACACAAGCTTTTACGCCTATATGAAAGTAAAACCGTATGAAGGGTATACTTAGGAAGAGGTTAAAAAGAAGAAAAAGATAGATGAATTTGAAGTGGCTCATTGCGAACCAATTTTAATTTTAACGAGAGCACACCAGTATTATAGATTATCGACAATGAATTTGAATATTTTCCATTTATCAATAGAATAAGGTGTACAAAAATCTCATAAGAATCGATTAATCCTTCTTGTTCACCCATCTCCATTTCCTGCTTTAATGAAACCTTTAAAATGAGGGAAGCGTCTATTCTGCATCGTCCTATTCTCGTTTGTTTTATGCGTTTCGGGTATTAGGGATGAGTCCATGTCCACACTCGAATGAGCAGGAAAATATGTTTCTTGGCTCGTATTGCCAGTTGCTCACACGCATTTGTCTTGATCTTGTCATGATGGTTGGTGACTAAACAAATTCTCACTTCCTGGTCCTCCCAGTTTGTAAGTCTTCTCAGTTTATACTTCCTTTAAATTCATGTTGGATGAAATCGGTGGACTTGAATACCAGGAATAGTGCGTATCTTGACAAGCAAAAAATGGCCGGGGAAATACATGAAATGAAACCGGGTTTTTGTAAACTAACTGAAATGAGTTTTTGTTTCCCTTGTCACGAATACTATTCAATTCACACCTACACAATGTGTAGATAACTATTTGTATGAATCTTTTCTCTCATCGCCAGATACATATCGCAAATCACAGAGTAATTAAGCCGGAATTGGAATTCAAGCATGGTATCATTGTGTACATTACATATCACTTCCTGTTTGGAACTTGATTAGATTTAATTTTAAATGTGGATCATAGAAAGCTCGTTCTCGAATTCTTTTACCTTCAGTATTATGTGTTCCAATCGCATTTTTTCTTTGTTGTCTTTTCACGCATGAACATACAGCATGGACTGTTTTGATATGGTAGGTAGATTTACCTTCGAGTATGAAACTTGCCTACTTCTACTCTCATGACATCAGTGTAAATATTTTCATTGTCAACAGCGCTGCTATTATCATTATTCATTATCCAACCCTTATATAGATACATCACGATATACCATGATACTTATACTGGATGATGGATGCATACATTGCTTTGTTAAGCTAAACTGTCCTTGTCGCATGAGCATCACCATCCTATAAAGATTGAGAAGAAGAGAAGGTACATAATTCTAAGCAAACTCAATTTTTTAAAGAGTTACTTAAAGCTTCAAAAAATGTTTCATTTACACCCACCCACGTCCATCCAAAACAAGGTACTAGACCTCATGGATTGCATATACAATTAAGCACAAAGATGCAATCTAAATGCAACACACATTTTTTTGTGGAGACCATATCACGATGCAGCTCATCAGTTCCTCCCTTGTTGTTATTATTATTTCATTGTGACGAAAAAGGAAAGGAAAAATGTTTTTACTTTTTTTCCATCATGGGCTCCCAGCATCACGTCCCTTTTATAACAATACAAGCCAGAGTCAAAAGTCATGCTAGTTACAGTCGACAATCTGAAAGAGAGAAAAAAATAGTTGTGGTGATGTGATGGACAATGTATTCACGTATGCAATTGTCTAATCAGATAAATAGCAGGTTCAGAGATGCTGGCCTGTTGCATTGCATACATTCTATTGATTTGACCCACACCAGCAGCATATAACCACCATACTGAGGTCATCTTCATATAAGGAGCGATCTTTATAGGTGTGCCATGGGCCATGCACCACTACCACTCTCCCTCGTTAGATAAAACCTTCATGAAGTCTGGGAATGAAAAAAAAAGCTTGGTTCACTTACAAACAACCAACTTTAAAAAAATTACCATTCCTTCCTTCCATCATCATCCATCGAAACTGATTAGGCATTTTCCATGCTTGCTTGTAGGTAACCCTGCCAGTTCGTATTATGCCGTTTTGTTGGCCTAATCAAAACTTTCTTTTCTGTTGGCCACGTACATATCGTTATGCAGAGACATGTCCTAGGTATTTCATTTTTATTAAATGAAGGAAAACAATTTCATGCTGACTTTTTCTTTCAAAAAGATGAAAGATGCGAATAATATTTTATAAAATGTTTGACAGATTTAATACCTGCACATTTACACAAAAAAGTAGTCCCATTTTTTCTTCGTTGCTTTCTATTTTATTCTCCTTCTTATCTGCATTATGCATTTGCCTAGTCGCCATGATTGGGCTCATGCAATGATTTAAGTAAAAAAAGGGATGGGATAAGTAGGAGAGATGGTTAGACAGGTGGATCTGTCTATGTCGCTCATATTTTAAATGAATGAAAAGATTTCATAATTTATAACGCATATTTTATACTTTGTACTGTAAAAAGAGGAAAGAGAAAGAATGTGTTTTTCTTATTACCACTCCCGCTGCTGCTCTTGATTTAATGATCATTTGAAAAATGTCTTAAAATTTTTAAGTCACAGTTTGTAAAAGCATTTTATCATCGGTAGTCTCACCAAGAACCCTATAGAAAAAGTAAAAGTGTTGATCATGCGTGTTATGAGTTTTTTTAGGTGTGTATGCCACCATCTTTTTCGTTTTAGTATAGAATGGACTGCGCATCGAAAAAACTATCAAATTTCCAGTCCACGCATCTGTTACGCATTACCCATTGCACACTGCTCGATGCTCCTTCCCACAACGCCAACATTACATTCATTTCCATATTAGTATTCTTTACCTTCGTTCATAGATTTTTTCAAGCAAAGAATATTTTTTTCTGTCTGGGTCTGCGTGCGATATGACAAGCTCATGTCTTCTTGACTCGAGGTATGGCTAGCTGAGCAAGATTTTATTCCCAAACTTGTTATGCGTATTTTGGATTGGAATGAAAGAGATTTTTTATGGGTTCTTGCCTTTTTCTTTCCATCGTCATTTCGTTTTTTTCCTTCCTGCACGACACGACGCCCGCCCGTACTCTATCAACTCGAGTCGAGTCAAATCAGTCCTTGGCTTTTGGCTAAAAGTCCAACATCCTCTGGCAGATACGAACTATTAGCAGGGATATGAGATACGGACGCTGATAGTATCGGATCGCTTAACTTTCATCTGTTTTTGTTGTTCTTGGCGTCGACTGAGATGCGACTCTTGATCTTAAAAGTCTACTCCTTCCTTCCGTTCGAAGTGGATTCCTTTCCGCATACGCATGGATACGTTTAGAGTTTAGTAGAATTGACATGATTACAATCATTTAAGCAAGGAGTAAGAAGAGCCAACAAATAGGCTACATGATATTGCTTATTTCGTTAGCTGGTTTCACTCTCTAGGTACATAAATATGCGTAAATCCTTGAAAAGCGAAGGTTAATGTAATGAAAACAAGTACTGCAACAACTCTTACTCAACCGTACTTTATGGTTATGTGGGTAGGTACACATTTTCTTAAATGGATTTTTTTTAAATGGACTGTTGAAGTACAAAAAGGTATTATCAGGAAGATGAAATTTTGGTGGAGCGTAAGAAACTTCTGAAGGAAGATAATGGTATCGTTTTTTCTCCTGTCAACAGGAATGAGTTTCTCCACTTCGTTATTTTCACTCATCCTAACCTCATTATCATAGACGGAGTTTCCACTTATTGTTTCAACTTGTTAAAGTTTCAACTTATTTATGCATTGTAGCTATCTACTACTGGACTGCTCTTCCTGATCTTTTTTGTTTTAAAAAGGCAAAAAAAAGATCAGAAAACTTCCCATTTTAACCTTGCCTGTAGTCCGTCTGGTATTATATAATCATTTCTTCCTTGAAAACAGGAGCAGGGTATGAACAAAGTGAAGGAATTTATTTTTTGCCGTAGTTGTGAATTTTTAAGGATATTTTGTTTCCCCCCAAATTGTCCATTGTCTCTGTAATTTTTGCCCAATATTCTGCTAAAAAGCTAGCAGATGGGCATTCGAGATTAGATCGCACTTAAACCGAAGTTTCTGGGCATGGAAGAAGCGTGCTAGCAAACTGTAAATTAGGGAGATACGTATTAGTCATATGACGTGACTATATAGAGCTAGAGCATTAGAAATTGAGATAGACTATGGCTTCTCCGAATATGGGGATTTACCAACACAGCGATCCAATTGGGATGTCATTACCTCTTTCTCGACTGTTTTTATATCCACGAGATCAAATGAAGATAAAAAGGTTATAGCAATGAACTTAAAATAATCGATACGTATCGGTATCATGTCAATATCGTATAAGGAAATAATAACCGTATAGAAAATTGACTACTCGCAATCGCGAAAAATATATGACTTATTTATCGAATCCCCATGTGCACATGGTGGGCACTATTATTTGGATGAACTCGCTCTCAGAAGCAAGTTCATTTCATGAATTATCAATATCAACGAGGAAATGTGATTGAACCAATAAACCCCGCTTTCTTTTTTAACCTAGACTTATCATCAGTCTTATCTATTTTGAACGTAAATAACCAAAGGTGATGTTTGATACTCTTGTTGATTTTGCAATAAAAAAAACGAGACAAATAATCAAAATAATGTTATCTGTCAATCAGACTGTCTCGACTCGCCTTCCCCTTCCCTCTAACTTCTCTCTCGATTCAATATTTTTACTACGTTAGCCTTTCTTTCCAGTTTTCCCCCAAGTCTTGTGAACTTAGTTTTACTACTTCAGGACCACACTTCTACATGAATGAAAATGAAAATCCATAAAGTAAGCTGCACTTCACACCATTTTTTATGCAGATGAAGCATCTAGCATTCTAGAATAACATTTGTAACTCATTCATTTCATATACGCTCGCATCAGATCTAAACGTGCTTGAGCCATAAACCCTTGCCTTGAAAATTTTTCTTGAAGATAATGAAGTGCCTCCCTCCACACAGCGCTTTGCCCTCTCCTCATACATTCATCTTTTTCGATTAAGGAGGCAAAAAGTAGTAAATATTTGGCTGCATATAACGCAATATATGAACAATGAACCTGCTACGTGTAACCAACCATACATAAACAACATCACACATCAAATATGTCGTTCCATCCAATCGCAATCCCCACATTCCTATATAAAGCCAAATACCTATGAAAAATATGATAAGCCTTTCATTGCATACTTTTCATTATGCTTGCTTATCGTTTAATTTTACACTTTTAACTATGAATATGAACGTGTGAGGGGTTGCCGTTATGAAAAAAACATGTTGATGAATATTTCTTCATGTCTTCTTTACATGCAACGTTATCTTCTCACTGTAAATTGTTGTTATTACGTACAGCTCAACAATGGAAACAGAAATGGTAGGGCGTGGGGATAGCAGTCTCCTTTCAAAATTCATTCCCCTGTGTAATGCTCACTTACTTACACTTGCTTGCGTGTACGTTTTTTATTAGATTTTGATACGATTATACTATCCACATATTATATTCAACTAGAAATATATAAAGTATGCTGATGTTGATATAAGATATTTAGAATGGTAACAATGTTGTTGACGATGATGATGATATTCTGACTGATCAAGAGGATAATGCACGAGAAGGGGTTATCGAAATGCAAACCTGTACCCGTACGCGCTCCATCTAAAACACTTTTTCTTCGCGTAATATATTTTCATATTACCTTTGTGGATTGTAAATTTCATTCCGTATCTTTTTTACCACCTCCTCCTCCTCCTCCGCCTCATCATCATGGGTCTACCAAGAGCATTGCAATGCAATGAATTACATTAGGGTTCATGTAGGAATATCATCATTGCTTGCTTCACAATGAGGAGGATCTTATTCATATACAATTCATACCGAATTCCTCCACATTATATCCGTATGAGCATTGCCATTTCCATGTAGAGAATCCCACAATCTACATTGCATTGTTAGTTTGCAATTGGCAACTTGCAAGTGTAATATGCTGGCATTGCATTGGACTTATCCTTTACCACCATCATATCACCAACTGAACTGAACCTCCTCATCTCTCATGAGCAGCATCTTGCAATGAAAAGATACAGGAATGAGATGGAATGGAAGGCTGGCTCTATGAAATACTTTCATACATAGAGCGAGCAAAAAAACATAAAGATTGTAGATATACCCATATACGAACAAGAGAAGGATTCTCATCTCTCATGATATTTCTCAATACATTTTTTCTCCTTCAATTTCTTCATACTCCCCGAGAGGAAAAAGGAACATCTGACGAGTTTTTAGTGACTAACTCGACTAGGAAGAGGCGAAAGGTACCAGATATAACCGTGGGCTGTATTATAGTGAACGGATGATCACGATCATCTATTTTTTGCAGTGTAAAAAAATACTAGAAGAACTGCTATCTAAAAACGTAACGTATAAAAATATATCTTTATCCTTTTGTGGGAAGTTTCGAGAGAGAGAAAAAAATCCTTGTAATGTACACATTGAATTGAACACAAGTGAAAAAGGGTAACAGACTCAAGACGATGGAGAAGAACCATCCGTTTAGTTGAATTCGGTGAGATACAAGTTTTTTTTGTCAGGATATCCCCTGTCTGGTTTCCCTGCACTTGCCTTTCCCCGATCCAATCTTTTAGTTGAGCCACATCCTCCACAAAAAGTGAATGAGAGGGACTCCGCACTCTTGCCCCTGTCCTCCTAATGCTCATTTGGAGGAAGAGCGTTTCAATAAAAAAAATATACATTTCCCTGGTGGAGGTTATGTTGGAAGTTGGAGGTGGGGATGTTTCTCATGTAATCTAGGAGGTTGTGCCGTACCAGTGTTTTTAGTCTCTGTTGTGTAGCCCGTGACGGTAGTCAGGATAAATGACAATCCATTTTTATCAAGTCAAAAAAAAAATTTTTACGTTGGTGCATTATCGAAGTGCAATAGTGCACGGTATGAACTTTGAAAAGCTGGGAAGAACAGTTTTAAGCCTGGGAACATTATAATCTCTTGTTTGATTTTGTTTAAGAGGGATAATTTGTCTGGTTCGTTGTCATTCTCATATCAGATTCAAAATAAGTATAAAAGTTTTAAAGGAGAAAAACTTGTTGGTTCCTTGTCATTGTGAATTCCCCCATTCACAGTCACTTACCTGAAATAAAAGGGCTGAGATTCTCAGCCTGAGAAGGGAAGAACGGTTTTGTGGTTATCTGATGGTCATAGTTAATGATAACCGTGATAAGTCATAGTTTATCAAGTTTCAAAGATATTCTAGTAAAAAAATTATTAAGAGTGAACATGTGTACTGTTGAAATGAAAATATTGCAAATGCACTGAAAAATTTGCCAAATAAGAGGAAAAAGAAGACGAGTCATGACAGTACAGCGGTGGTGACACTGATAATGATTTGATGACGCTGATGTGGTGTGGTCGATGGTGGTTGTCCATTAATGAGAAAATGTTTTAATGGTGAAGTTGGAAAAGACATTTTTTCTCAAAAATATTTTAATAAACAAATGAAAAATATTCTACTTAACTTATGTGAGTAATATGATAGAATTGGAATGAAATTATGGTAATGCATGAATATCTGCTAGTGGTTGGTATGAGCCTCAGCTCTTCTCATGAGGAACGAAAATGACTAAATATACATAATTTGGACTGATTAGCACTGACTTATTTACGATTTGATTAGCAAACTAATTTCAAGTGCACTATTGTATCGTGTGTGGTAAATGGATTATGGTTGGAGATTGTGTGACAGTGGATGATTGATGATATTTGATGATTTACAACTAGATTTGGATTTATCTGATTTACGAGCAGATGAACAAACATTACTCAAAGTTAAGCAGAAAAAGAATTAATCAAAATTGTGTATTCGTTTGCTCAGTGATATTTGATATCGGCTTGTCCTAAAAAATTACGACCGTGTTGTAGCAAACATTGCGAATTATTTGCGAATGCCCAAATTGCCCTGAAGCCTAGGTGGAGTGATATTTTTGTGGAATCGTAAACCGAGCTATAAAACTTGGGTAAGCAATAATTTTAAAATGTAGTTTTGTTTATTCTGCCATCCTAGATTGTAAAAAATGCATCGATTTGAACTTTCATGTTTGTGGTAAATGCAAATTCATTTGGGGGAAACGGGTCTGCTATACCAAAAACCCCAATTTCAAATGTCATTTAAGCATTCTAGTCTAGTAGTTGCATTGAATGGGTAATTTTGGAAAGGCAGTTGATTCTCTGTAAATTTTGTATTAAATATTTGCGAATTCTAACACAGTTCCAACTTCCATTGCACGTGTGAATTTCCAGTTTAAAATGACCAAACATGAAGGCGCTGGAGGCTAATGAAAGACAAATGCAGACAAATAACACGTCATCAGCTCGAAGCTGATTCATACTGATTAGGAAATTTCATCCGTATTTTGTTGGATGTTGATGCACTTGTTAGCGAATGACATCATCTC
>JAQGAG010000612.1:0-14177 GCA_034696835.1 Lepidocyrtus lignorum
ATTCATCATAATTTAAAACCTGAACCAAGATTTGATATTCTAATGTCATCGTTAGTTTGCGGAGTTAAACGGAGACACGGATTATTGGCTCGATTTTTCTATTTTTGCATTGTTACTAGTTCTTGGAAAAATGTACAGCAGAAGTTAACATGGCTTTACTTATGAGATCAGTTATGTTGAACCATTTTGGATTTTCTGTAATTGCTGTGTATGAAAATTATTTGGTTGACTCATTGTATATAAGTGGAATGCAATTACCCAGTCTATTCGTGGGGGATGAATGACAAGTCTCATAGGTATGGATAGATACTTTAAAATTGGACTTGCGTACTAGGAGTACTAGGCTAACACTGCAATTAGTGAACATTATTCAAAATGTCGATTAACTTATGTTTTATATAATAAGATATTTCATGGCCACCATATGAGGGGTTGATGTAGCCGGTAAAATTACCAATCTGCAATTAAGGCCTAATAATGTTGAACATTAATATATCAAAGTTTGCCTATAAGAATGTAAGAATATAACCTTAAGAATATTATAAGAACCTATAAGAATGTTTGCTACATCCAGGATGGAGAGTCCATCATGTACGACTGCATGTAATTAACTGTTTCAGGATCACAACTAATAAATCATCAACCGATTCGATTTCACGAGAAGATTAAATTAAGGGCGGGACATGCGTTACAGGTTGAATACCATGTACAACCTACAACCCAATGATTTTAGGATCGTTGCCTCGGCCTGCTTCATATTTCCAAGCGACCTCACAAATCTCTTCTCTTTCTCCACGTTCACCTCAGCACTATTCATTCTGTTAGAATTGGCCTAGATCCGGACCACCTTCGAACAGTTTTATCGGATTGGGAATCCCTTCACCCGCAACGTCTACCATTGACATTGTGCAGGGAGCAGGCTGACACGTGAGTGTAAAAAAGCAAACTATGGAATGATGCATCTATTATAGTTTAATTTTTGATGTGAATAGAGCTATTCAAGTTTCTTTTCCATCAGCTAAATTATCACATCACTTTTATCTGGGGTACTGAGGAAGTCGGTTGAGGTGGTGGAGACCCTGCTTGATTCACCCTGGTTTGGTGGTTTTGAATGTATTAAGTCAAATTCCCTTCAAAGAACAATTCATTCGTTATTTTTTATCTCCGTTACTTTTTATTTGTTGCTACTTTTTAAAAAATTTTATTACAGAGTATTTATTCGAAAAAAAAATTCTATGCATTTTTTGATTTTTTGACAACACTTTAATATTCCTGCTTGAGTTTTTATGCTGACGTTAGCGTCAGCGGGTATGCCATCACTTGCCAAAATGAAATTGAGCTCTACAAGTAAACAATCGAAAAACAAACCTGTGGAGTCCCAAATGCGGAAGTCTAAAAATGACAAGATGAAGGCCAAGATGGCTAGAACCACTGTTGGAAATGGGACAACCAATACCGCTCTCGTGACGCAGTCGGCAAACCGTTCCTCTGCCAACAAGACTCAAGCACATTCGCAGAACCTCCCAATTGGTGGCAGCGGGAGTGCTCCTTTGCTATCAACCAAAGGGCCTGCTAAAATATCGAAAGTAATTGAAAAACTTCAAAAATTATTTAGTATGGATTCGTTTCCTCTATTCCTCTCATATGAAAAAGAATGATTAGCATCATTTCCATTCAAAACATATCTGTATACTTATTTTATAAATTAGAAATTTTTCATGGAAACTATTTTTGCGTTGCAGACAGCTTCCGGTGTGAATGTGAATCCTCCTCCAAGTAGTGGAGCGGTGGCTGGCGTCATTACTGGACCAGCAGCTTCAACCAGAGGGAAGAAAAAAAGCGGAAGCAGCCTCAAAGGCAACAACTTCACCGGGAACGATTGGAGCATCCAGTAATCCCATGGTAAGGGCTAACATATGACATGACTCTATATTATCTGACATTTTTTTTAAATACATAGAGGAAAACCGTTCACGATTGTGTTGCAAGCTATTCATTATTTTCCTTGCTCACAGATCCATCCCACGCCCAGTATTGCAAAGGTTACCGCACCAGTCCCACTATCCGCAATTTCTAGTGTCGGATCCATTAGCAATATTCTTTCCACTTTTGCTAACAGATATGACGCTCATCAAAACTTGCCACCAGTGCAGTTGGCTAATACTTCTGGTTCTTCACGTTCTTCAAATCCAATAACTGCAACGAAACCAGTCCCGTCAAACACCCCCGTGTACTCTGAGAGGGCGTTGCCGGCACTACCTCCAAACTGGGAAACTCGATACGTTGACACCTACAACTCCTCATCGGTCTACAAGAGCTTCCCTGTGGAAAAAAGTTCTTCGGAATTTAAAGCCCTTGCCGATCTACTTTCCCCTTTCAGGGTTACTTTGGTGGAACAAATCATCAACCCAGAGCTTTGGCAGTCATTTGAAGAAAAACGGAAAGCAATGTTGAGATCAAAATCGGATGATGTAAATCTCCTAAAAGGACTGGGTTTTGATAGTGCCGCGGTGGCGAGGAGTGTCAAGTTATCCGAGCAGTTTACCAAGCACCACCGACTCACAGCAAAAAGCGGAGAATACTCGGCTAATGAAGCCCTCCTTCTTCACTGCACAAAAGATCCGGCCAATCTGGAAAAAATCATGGTCCAAGGACTGGATGAACGATTGGGAGGGGACGGTCGATTATTGGGGAAGGGAATCTATTTCTCAGATGATCCGGGGAAGTGTGCTCACTACGATAAAACTGGGGGAACTATTCTTGTCTTTGGAGTGCTCTTGGGAGATTGCCTGTCTGTTGATAATGTTCCAAATGTTGGCTCATTGGTTAGGGAGCCGGAGAAAGAGGCTGAGCAGAAACGAAACAAAAATGACCACTTCTTTGATTCCATCGCTGGAAAACCCCAAGAGAGGCTTCATAATGAATACGTCATCTTCAACAGGAACCAGTGCTACCCATTTTACCTGGTTAAGTACATTCGGGCATACAAGGAATACCCTGATCCCACCCAAGTTAACATTTACAACAATGCCAGAAAAAGTACCCCCAACATAGCCTGGACCATTGCATTAGGAGAGAGGGTTCCAATGCTAGGGTGTTTGTGGAAGTGGCCAGGATGGGCGCCATGGCCTTTTAACGCTGTTTCCATATTCAAATTAATGGGAATCATTGAGTCTTCGGCTCAGAGGGATAGCGTTGGTCTAACAACTGCAATTAAAATTAAACCGGTAGGCGCAATAAAGGGTTTGGCCAACGCTGACGGTGGGAAGCTGGGAAATCCATCGAAGCGACGGCGCATGAACAGTGAAGAGTGTTCCATTTGCCCCAAAAAGTTTCCAGCGTTCTTGACCTCCCCAGGGCTTTGGAAGGAACTGAAATGTGGTCATAGAGTCTGCTCGGGCTGTTTTATAAATATTGAGGTTAGCAGGATAACCATGTCTGGAATGCCGTGTACATCAGTTCGATGCCCATTCTGCCAGGGAATTACAGGGATAACAGTAGGGGACTGCCCGGATGGGCTAATGACGGTTTCTTATATTAACTCCTTTTGTAAGGGAAAAGAAAAGCACAATACCATACAAATCAACTATACCATCAATTCCGGAGCACACAAACTCAACAGAACCGCCTTCCTCCCAAATTCACCCGAGGGTAAAGAGGTTCTGGAACTATTGATCACTGCATGGGACCGGAAGTTGACATTTATGATTGGCACTAGCATGACGACCGGTATACAGAATCTTGTTTGGAATATACATCATAAGACATCGCAATATGGAGGGGTGCAGAACTATGGATATCCGGATGAAGGATATTTTACAAGGGTCAGGGCTGAGTTGAAAGCCTTTGGGATTGAATGATGATGGGGAAGCGTACGTATTATAAAATAAGCTTATTATGTAAAAGAAAATCTCTAGCGATAGCGTTTTTTACTGTCCCAATTTTTACGAAAATTATATTATTTATTATAAGACAATATATATCTACTTGTTTTTTGTGAAGATTTAATACCTAATTCTATACTTAAAATTAGGCAAGAAGGACATGCTTTATATAACAATGTTATTTTTGAAGCATTGATGTTGGAAATTATTATAAGCCGTGACTTTTCTAAATATAGAAATACATTATAGACTTTAATCTGAAAATGAGCTCTCGTAAATGATCTTTTAGCCTTATTCCATATTATTCTAAAAACCAATGCATAAATACGTCTAGCATCATAAAATGAAGACAATAACAGAGTTAGGTTTGAAGAGTGCTCACTTAACTTTACCATTAGCGTTGCAGACTATGTCTAGATTGAATTCATAAATGGATGCCATGCCTTAAATGGGCTCACAATAAAATCTTTTCATCCATTGCACGGAATAAATACAACCAAGGGATTGGTATGGATGGTTGCATTTGTTTTGATTATAGAAATGATTTTGATCTTTCCAAGCCCCCTCACAATCCTCCTATCAAACACTTACTCCTCAGCATCATTCAATATGTTAGAAGGGATCTTGATGTTGGCTGCCTTTCAACAGTTATCGGATTGGAAATCACTTCACCTGCAATGCAACGTCAACCATGCAGATTATGTAGAGACCAAGCTAAGGGCAAATAAGGCTAATTCTGGATTGAGATTGACTTCTTATCGAAGTGGCAACCACGATGTAAATTTATGGACATATCGCATCCATTATTCTCCCTCTTACCTTCATTTTACATGATATTAATTTGAAAAAGGATGATAACTTTCCTTCCTGTCTACCTACTCGCTACATATATGAACAAAATTAAATAATTTAATAAAATGACGTTACAGTTCCAAGAAAGTTGCTTTTTTGGTTCAGTGTGTACACACAGTAAAGTCCATCCTGCCCAGTGCCCCATCGTTTATCTGAAGTACATAAATACATAATTAAGAATGTTTTGTCTGCGATGATAAGTGTATGTACATGTGTTATCTATCAATGTATAAATGTATCATAGTTTAGTTTTTGACGTGGATAAATCTATCAAAGGTTGCTTTCCATCTGTAGAATTCTCACATCACTATTATTTGGGGTACTGAAGAAGGCGGTTCGGGTTCTGTGGACACTGGTAGATGTGCCCTTATAGTTTTGGATATATATTACTTCTTTAAGTACCCTCCAAAGAACAATTCATTCGCCATATTTATCTACGTTATTTTTTATATTATTTGTTACTGCGGTTTTATTTATTATATTACAGAGAAGTATTTATTTGTGAAAATTTCTATATATTTTATTTTTTGACACCACTTGTTTCTGGATTTTATGCGGCGCCAGCGTCAGCGGATTACTTATGCCATCACTAGGCAAAATGAAATTGAGATCCACAAGTAAGCAATCTAAAGAAAAACCTGTGGAGTCCCAAACGGGGGAATCCAAGAATGACAAGAAAAAGGCCATGGTGGCTGGAACCAGTGTTGGAAATGGGTCAACCAACGCCCCTCTCGTGACGCAGTCATCGAACAGCTCCTCTTCCAAAACGAAGATGGTAACTCGGGCAAAACCGCAGAATCTTGCAATTGGTGTTTGCGTGAGTGCTCCTTTGCCATCAAACAAAGGGCCTGCAAAAATATCGAAGGTAATTGAAAAAAAAATATTTTAATATATTTCGATGGGATTTTTTCCCCTAAAATATGGAAGGCATAGTTGTTATCCACAAATCAAAACATACACTGTATACGTATTTCATGAATGAGAAATTTATGAAGGAAAATATTTTTTTTGGGTTGTAGACATCTTCTGGTTTGAATGTGAATCCTCCTCCAAGTAGTGCAGGAGGGCCAAACGTAAATTCTGGACCTGCGGCTTCAACCCGTGGAAAGAGGAAGGCGGATGTAGCAGCTAGTGCGGCAATTCCAACCCCGTCCACTTTAGCAATTTGCAACGCTACTACAGTAAGTGAAGTATTACATACTATGTAATAAAATTTTGCAAAAAAGTTGCATTGAAGTCAACGCAATTCATGTGCATAAAAAACCTTCACAATATATAAAAAACGTACATATATACCTTTTATATATTTGTTTAAGGTCAAAGCCACAGGAACCCATGTTGGAAATGGGATGACTAATACCTCCCGCGTGACCCAGCAAGCAAGCAGTTCCGCCAGCATGAGGACGAAGAAGACTCGAGCCAAATCACCGGATACATCAATCCTGGGAAGCAAGAAGGTCAGCGCTCTTTTGCCTTCATCGAAGATGCCTGCTCCATCCAAGCCTCCTATAGTATTAAAGGTAATTTTAAAAAAGATGCGCTCAACATTTTGCTTCAGAGGAATTTTCAGCTTCGCCTTTTGATTGAAGTATAAAATTTAAAAAAAATAACTTTTTTGGCGTTCAGACACTCGGCGTTGCCTTGACTGTGAAGCCACTTCAAAGTGGTAGTGGTAGTGGTGGAGTCATCCCGAACACTGGATCAACAGCTTTAACCGGAGTGAAGAAGAAAGCTGATGTGGCAACAGGTGCAACAATATCAATGGGGTCAATAATAGCATCAAGCAATCCTACTGTAAGCGCTAAATATGACATTAATATAATGAGTCTAAACAAGTAATCAATTTTCAATTTAAAAATGTTAAAGGTTGTTTAACAAACCATTTATTATGTGCATTGCATACAGGGACATCTCATCTCCGGTATTGCAAATGTTACCCCATCAGTACCAGCACCTACTATAATTTACAGTGTCGGTGGTATAGTTGGATCTATTAGCAATATTATTTGCACATTTGCTAATATGTATGGCGCTCGTCAAACCTTGCCACCATTACAGTCAACCGAGGCTTCAGGTTCTTCAACTCCAAAAACAGCAACGGCTCCCGCTCCGGCAAATATACCAGGGTCTTCTGGGGCAGTGCTTCCGGCATTCCCACCAAACTGGGAAACTCGATACATTGAGACCTACAACTCCTCATCAGTCTACCAGACCTTTTCTGTGGACAAAAGTTCTTCCGAATTTAAAGCCATCGCTGATCTACTGTCCCCATTCAGGGTTACTTCCGCTGAGCAGATTATCAACCCAGAGCTTTGGCAGTCATTTGACGAAAAACGGAAAGCAATGTTGAGATCAAAAACGGATGACCCGGAGCTCTTAAAAGCGTTGGGTTTTGATAGCTCCGCAGTGGCCAGGAATATCAAATTTTCCGAAAATTTTACCAAGCACCCCCAACTCATAAAAAAATACTCGGCTAACCTTGCCCTTCTTCTTCACTGTACAAGGGTTACAACCAATCTGGAGAAAATCATGAGCCAAGGATTAGACGAACGATTGGGAGGGGGAGGCGGCATACTTGGGAGGGGAGTATACTTCTCAGATGATCCGGAGAAGTGCGTTCAATACGATGGAACTTGGGGAACTATTCTTGTCTTTGGAGTGCTCTTGGGAGATTGCCTGTCGGTTGATAAAATTCCAAATGTTCGGTCATTCGTTAGGGAGCCGGAGAAAATGGCTGAACAGAAACGGCACAACAATGACCACTTCTTTGATTCCATCACAGGAAGGCCTCACAGGGTTCACAATGAATACGTCATCTTCAACAGGAATCAGTGTTATCCATTTTATATTGTTAAGTACCAGCGTGGATTCAAGGAGCACCTGGATGGTAGTAGCCAAGTTGACATTCGGCCAGAAAGATTCGGCCATTCGTACACTTCGGCCAGAAAGAGCATCCCCATGATCGCCTGGGACAGTGTAGTAGGAGTCCCAATGCCAAGATACCTCTTGTGGACGTTGCCATGGCCATTCTCTGGTGCTAATATCTTCAAATTAATGGGAAATGGGGAGTCTTCCACTTTGAGGGATAACGTTGCTCCGGCAACTGCATCCTCAGACAAAATTAAACCGACAGGTACAACAACAGATTTGGTCAACACTGATGGAAAGCCAGTGAAGCGGCGACGCACAAATGACGAAGAGTGTTCCATTTGCACCAAAAGGTTTGCTGCGTTCTTGACTTCCTCATCTCTTTGGAAGGAACTGAAGTGCGGTCACAGAGTCTGCTCGGGCTGTTTTATAAATATTGAGGTTAGCAGGATAACCATGTCTGGAATGCCGTGTACATCAGTTCGATGCCCATTCTGCCAGGGAATTACAGGGATAACAGTAGGGGACTGCCCGGATGGGCTAATGACGGTTTCTTATATTAACTCCTTTTGTAAGGGAAAAGAAAAGCACAATACCATACAAATCAACTATACCATCAATTCCGGGACACATCAACTCAACAGGACAGCCTACCTCCCAAATTCCCCGGAGGGGAAAGAGATTTTAGAATTACTGATCACTGCGTGGGACCGGAAGCTCACGTTTATGATTGGCACCAGCATGACGAGTGGTAAACAGAATGTGCTTGTTTGGAATATTCACCATAAGACATGTCAAACTGGAGGGGTGCAAAAATATGGATATCCAGATGAAGGATATTTTACAAGGGTTAGGGCCGAGTTGAAAGCTTATGGGATCGAATGATATGGCATGCGTGGGTTTGAGCCTTGAGTATTATGAAGATAAGATTACGTAATAAGATAAAAATTTTATTCTGCGACAGCGTTTCTTTACTGTCTAAATTTGTACGAAAATTATGTCATTTATTATAAGATGAATTTGTAAATTATTTGAGTTTTTTGAAGATTTAATACCTAATTCTGTACTTAAAATTAGGTAAGATGGACATGCTTTTTAATAATTCTATTTTTGAAGCATTGATCTCGGACATTATTGTAAGCCGTGACTTTTCTAATTGTAAGTATAGAAATTAATTAATTAATTAAATCATTTTATGTAGAACTTAATCTGAAATTGCTTCTGTGAATTGGTATTTTAGCTTTATTTCATATTATTGTATAAACCAATGCATCATTATGTATTATCACGATATGATGAAGTCATTAACAGAGTTACGTTTGAAGAGTGCTCACTCAACCTCACCATTAGCGTTGCAGAATTCGCCTGAATTGAAGTCATAAACGAATGCATGGCACGAAATAAAACTTAAATTAGGAGTTCATGGATCGCCAACACCATTGAGGTTTCAGTGGTTTATTGTAAGATATAGAAAGGATCTTTAGCTTTCCCATCTGCATAATAGAATTGATCTTGGCTTTCAAACATTTATCAAACATTCACCAAAGCTGCCTCATTCACCATAAAGGTTATGCATGGAGCAGGTTAATGAGAAACAACGGTAAATCCTGAAAAAATTACCAACATTATGCCCAACTGTCAAACATTATTCATAGGATAATGGAGCAGTACACAACTATAATCCTTACCCCCGATCCATTTTTGTCCAACTTCGTAAACACGATTTAAATTCGTGGTCAATGGTCATATCCATTTTTGCTCGGCTTTTATTAATTTTGTAGGATATTCATTTGAAGGCGGATAACAATTAACTCTACTCTCTTGTCCACCTTAACTACTCACTACATACACCGACATAAGTAGTAAATTATTTAAGAAAATTACGTAACAGTACCAAGAAAGCTGCTGGTTCCTATCCGTAATACATAGAATGAAATCCACCCAGCACTATTGTAATTAATGTAATACTACCTGAAGTAACTATTTATACAATTAGGAATGGGCAGTTGAGTATTCAGAAAGACTCAGTCTCATTAGGTATCATGGTTTAATTCCTGATGGAGGTAAAGCTATATCAAAGGTTCTTTTCCGTCAGCAAAATTCTCATATCACTTTGATCTGGGGTACTGAGGAAGGCGGTTCAGATAGTATGGACCCTGATCGATGCACCCTGATGATTAGTTTGAGATTATAAATTGAAGCTCCCTTCAAATATACCAATTTATTCGCCATTTTTATCTGCATTATGTACTTTTAATTTGTTTTATTACAAAAAATATTTATTCGTAAAAACATTCTGTAAATTTTTTGATTATTTTTTGTGTGCTGGTGACAGCGGAGTTTTTAGGCTGCTATCACGTGTAACGTTTTCAAAAAATTAATTGGGTGAAGGATACTAGCCAAAATGAAATCGAGATCTGCAAGTAAGCAATCTGCAGACAAACCTGTTGTGGAGTCCCAAACGGGTGAGTCTAACAATGACAAGAGAAAGGACAGGGTGGCGGAAACCAGTGTTGGAAAAAGGACAACATTGACGCAGTCAGCAAGTGGTTCTTCCACCAAAGAGACGAGGAAGACTCGAGCAAAGGTACATAATTTTTCAATTGCTGTAAGCAACATAGCGAGCACTTCCTTGGTATCCCCTAACCGGCTTACTAAAATATCAAAGGTAATTAAAACAAATCAAATGCCTATTAATACGTATATATGTATAATATTTCGGAGATGCTTCCTACAGTATGAAATGAAATGATTCTGATTCACAACTTACGTCGTCGCGTATGGGCACTTATTTTGCAAATGAGAAATTTAGCACGGAAATTATTTTTGGGATGCAGGCATATTCCAGTTTGAATATGAATCTTCTTCCAAGTAGTGGAGTAGTAATTACTGGACCAGCAGCTTCAACAAGAGGAAAGAACACCGCGGATGTAGCAGCAAGTGTGACGATTCTACCCCCGTCCACTTTAGCAATTAGCAACGCTGCAGTAAGACATTTTATACTAATGAAATTTTGGAACTTAAATACTTATTTATGTCATGTAGCAATTAATGCAAAAAAAAACTTCTCAATGTATAGAAACGTAAATTTATTCTTTAAGGTCAAAGCCGCAGGAGCCCATGCTGGCCATGTGATGAGCAATGCCCCCCTCGTGACGCAACCAGCAAGCAGTTCCTCCAGCATGTGGACAAAGAAGGCTCGAAGCAAATCACCGGATATTGCAACCCTGGGAATCCCAGGGTGGGATGCGCTCTTTTGCCTTCATCTACTAGTAAAGATGCCTGCTCCATCCAAGCAAATATTGTATTGAAGGTATTTAAAAAAGATTTGCTCAATACATCAGAAAAATGTTCAGCTTCGCATTTCGTTTGGAGTATATAATAAAATGAAATGATTTTTTTGCCGTTGAGACATATTATGGCGCTGCTTTGATTATGAAACTATTTCAAAGTGGTATTGGTGGAGTCCTCCCGAACCCAAACACTGGATCAACGCCTTTACCGGAATGAAGGGAAAGGCTGATGTAGCAACTAGTCCAATAATTCCATCGGCGTCGGCAGGAGCATCCAATGTGAGCTTGCATTACAAATATGATACTAATTCAACTTATTGAATCCCAAAAATATCATTTTTTGTACAAATTCTATTTACGCTTTAAAAAAACTATTTTTTTTTTATCTTTCTGGCTTATAGGTACATGCCACCTCCAGTAATGTAAATGTTAGGCCACCAGTACAAGTACCAACAATTTCCAGTTCCGGTGGGGGTGTCGGATCCATTGGCAACATTCTTTCCACGTTTGCTAATGGGTATGGCGCTGGTCAAAGCGTGTCACCATTGCAGCAATGCGATTCAAATACCACCCCAGGTAGCTCATTAGGATCCACCGGTGGTGCAGTATTACCAGCGCTACCTCCAAATTGGGAAACTCGATACATTGAGACATACAACACCTCATCAATCTACCAGACCTTCCCTGTGGAAAAAAGTTCTTCCGAATTTAAAACCATTGCTGGTCTACTGTCCCCTTTCAGGGTTACTTCCGCTGAGCAAATCATCAACCCGGAGCTTTGGCAGTCATTTGACGAAAAACGGAAAGCAATGTTGAGATCAAAAACGGATGACTTGGATCTCCTAAAAGGGTTGGGTTTTGATAGTGCCGTGGTGGCGAGGAGTGCCAAGTTTTCTCAAGACTTTACCAAGCACTACCGGCTCACAACAAAATACGGTGAATACTCCGCTAACGAGGCCCTCCTTCTTCACTGCACAAAAGATCCAGCCAATCTGGAGAAAATTATGGTCCAAGGACTAGATGAACGACTTGGAGGAAACGGCTGTCTAGGGAGGGGAATATACTTCTCCGAACATCCGGAGAGGAGCGTTAAATATGATAGAACTGGAGGAACGATACTTATCTTTGGAGTGCTCCTTGGAGACTGTTTGTCCGTGGATAAGTTTCCTAATAATGGCTCATTAGTTAGAGAACCAGAGAAAGAGTTACAACAGAAACGAAACAAGAACGACCACTTCTTTGATTCCATCACCGGAAGACCTAAGGGAACAAGGGAAGGGTCCACAATGAGTACGTCATCTTTAACAGGAATCAGTGCTATCCATTTTATATTGTGAAGTACCAGCGGGGATATATGGAATACCCGGAGGGGAAGGGTGGCATTTATACCTCTGCCAGAAAGACTACCCCTATCATAGCCTGGAACAAAGTAGGAGGAGCGCGAGGCCAAGGGCCAATGCCAATGCCAAGAGGGCCTGGGAAGACGACCTGGCCACTCTCTGCTTCTTTCATTTTCAAATCAATGGGAAGTGGAGGGGCTTCTGTTCTGACAGATGGGGATGCTCTGGCCATTGCAGCCGCAGACAACATTAAACCTTCTGACCCAATAATGGATGTGGTTAACGCGGTGAAGCGACAAAAAATGAACAATGAAAAGTGTTTTATTTGCACCAAAAAGTTTCGTGCGTTCCTGACCTCTCCATGGCTTTGGAAGGAACTGAAGTGTGGTCACAAAGTCTGCTCAGGCTGTTTTAAAAATGTCGAGGTTTACAGGATAACTATGTCTGGAGTGGCTTGTTCGTCAGTTCAATGTCCATCGTGTCAGAGCATTACTGGAATTGCAGTAGGAGACTGCCCAAATGGACTGATGACAGTTTTCTACATCAATTCTAAATGCAAGGGGCATTTCGGTCACAATTCCATATTAATCAATTATAAGATCACTTCCGGAACTCATCAACTCAACAAGACAGCCTATCTCCCGAATTCCCCGGAGGGGAAGGAGATTCTGAAATTACTTAGCACTGCATGGGACAGGAAGCTGACGTTTATGATTGGCGCTAGCATCACGACCGGCAATCAAAACGTTCTTGTTTGGAATATTCAGCATAAGACATCTCAAACTGGAGGAGTGCAGAAATATGGGTATCCGGATGAAGGATATTTTCCAAGGGTTCGGGCCGAGTTGATTGCTCATGGAATTGAATGATATGGGATGCATTTAGAATTGGCCGTTGAGGACCGCCAAATTATATTCAGCACTTGGAAACTCATTTTCATTTGAGAAGAGATTAGTTTTTACTGTCATAGTTTTAAGAAAATTATGGTTTTATGAGTATGAATGAGTATTTTTGAGTGAGAGGTATGTATCTATTTATTATCTTTATCTATTTTTTCGATGTTAACTATATTTTATTACAATTTTCTAGATTGCCTAAGAACTAAAGTGATCGGAAATAAGAAACTGGTTAGTTACAAACCTAGTTTTTACTTTCTATCTTTTAATGTTAAGTATGGTAATAGCATTTTTAAACCTCGTTTTGTGAATCTCATTTTTAGAAATAAACTGTGACTTTTCTAAAGATAGAAATTATTGGTTACAAATTATAATTATAAGAAAAAAATCTAAAATATTGGTTTATAGGGTATCTTTACATTTGAACAACGTGATGTCATCAAACATCACGTCTGTGTCGTATTTAACTTTAGGAACCTTAATTACAAACAAACTGCTTATCAATTATTTTTAACTAAAAATTATTAACAGCATGCATTTATTTAAAAAAATTTTATTAAATAAATAAATTATTAAATTTATTCTTGCGCCATGGATAAGCTCGCTTTAAGGAAATGAATCTTGAAATATGTCTCTTTTGTTCCACAAAATTTGTAGATCTAAAACCTTCACGTTATACCAGCGACCTTGAGATCCTCTTATTGCTTGCAAACTTCCTGTTGGTAGAATTGATTTCGGCTGCCTTCAAATATTTATTAGATTGGGACCTCACCACGACCACAGCCGCGACCTTAAAGAAGACGACCATGCCAAAAAAAATTCACGTTCAAGGTCGAGGGGAAACTTCGTTATTCATCGAATATGCATAAGGCTTAAAATATCCAAGATAATAATATACAAAAATTAGAAAGTCCTGTCGCTCGCCGCTTCGCGACGATCGGCGTAATGCTACGCGGCAAATCTACAAATATTACCATGTTTTACATGTATTGAGAACGTTAGATTTTTTAAGGATCAGCTGTTTTGTCCGTCTGTCCGTCCGTC
>JAQGAG010000613.1:0-14166 GCA_034696835.1 Lepidocyrtus lignorum
ACCCAATATGCTATTTACATTGAAACAACCAACTGCAATCGTCTGCATTCCGTTATAAGTCTTGCTAGACTTTTATTATTTTCTCAATCTGAATGCGACTTGTGTAGTTTGCTTACACGAACTGTCCCTGGAGGCAGCGCAAACACCAGAAGAAGAGTCAACTCGTAGTAAAGAAAAAAGTTCAGAGGGTGCGGATGCAATAATGATACCTATATTTGAACTAGAATTGATTATAATGTATTTTTAATCATACGTGTATGGGCGCAACAATTTACAAACAATGCTTGTTCAGCATAATTCCCCCGGGCTAAAAACGGAGGAAACAGCCCAAGATTTTTTCAGAACGAGGAGAGCATTTTTGCAAACAAACAAACGAACGGCTTCCGCACTATTATTTTCATCTGCAAACAAAAAAAAAATAGTAAAATAATTATATTTACTGCAAAAAAGCAGCAACGGTCAACTTCATGGGCGATATATAAGAGGTCATGACTTTCTTTACGGATGTTTTTTTCTTCCTTTTTTCCCATCCTGGCATTCAATTTGACTTTGCTTCGAGTGACCATTAAAAAAATTAGCCATGTCACAGTTTTAAATTTACAATAATTTTTATTTATTTATAATATGGGCAAAGCCAGTTCATAACTCACACGGCTAATATCTAATGATGATGAAAACGGCCGCAAGCTCCACCCACTGTATCACACCTAATAAACAAATTAATTGAGTTATAAAATAAAAAAAGAAGAAGTTGCTCAATACGTTTGTGTGGAGTGGAAACAGGGTGAGGAGCACAGAGAACAAACGCACGTGCATGTGAATGAGTACCAAGAGGGCTGTGCCGTTTGTGTAGATGATGAGTGAAAATAAAAATTAAATTGAAACAATATTTTATAAATAAAGTCATACATTATTTTAATCAACAGAGAGAATTTTTCATGCATACAAATACAAAGGATGACGAAGCGAAATAAAAATATAATTTAGCCATTATTATTAAATAGGAAATCCTGTAAAATATGTAATATGCTCACACTCCACTTCAGCCTCATCCTCGAAGGAGCAGCATAAGCATACCAGAGAACAGGACTGAGACTGACACCAACTTATCAAATAATAAAAAAACTAATTTGAGAGAAAAAAAAATAAAATGAACTTAAAAATTCCTTAGGGGTACACATCATCATCATCATTGGAATTCGCGATTGTGAGATGGGCATATGAATCGTCATAATCATTAATAGCAAGACAGTAGTAGCACAATTTACTTATACTGACCAGTAAACTCATTTGCTGTGCAAATGTTGTTTTTCTTACGAGGTTATTAATATGCACTGGGCTACACTATTATTACTTTTTTTATCCTACAATAATGATATGACGAACAAGACTCGGTTTTTTGAGCCAAAGTGAACAAGACAGAAGTCGGACAGACTCAAAAAGAACTGGGGGAAGAGGAGGGCGACTGGTGGCAACGTTATCGCAAATTATCATCTCGCAAGCAACCAGCAACTCCAGTTCCTGTGAATGCGCAGAGGAATAATATGATGGCAAGCAAAATATCCGTAATTACAATATTATGTAAGGCATTCTCTAGATTAGTATTAATGTTGCTCTCTTTGTGGCAGTTTTTTTTGTTTATGCTAATAAATTTGTTGAATTGCCTGTTCACTTACTCCCAGATAGTGGCAGAGATACTTAGATCAGCATATTTTAGCTAAATTCTCTCATCGAGCTTGGTGCAACTCCAGGACGTAAAGAAGCTCGCACTCCACATTATGATTATTATTACCAAGAAAATTTATTGTTTGGTTAAGACAACAGATAATGGGGATTCGCTCAAACTTAATTAAAGGCGAATTGTATTATGATAATAATAAAAAATATATAGATGAGGAAAAGGGGAATGGAGATGTGGTGGAAGGCCGAAGGCGAAGCAAGGAGGCAAGGCAAACAGGCAGAAGAGGCTCACATCAAAGGGGAGAAAAAACGTAACAGGTACAAAAAGGATGGGATCGAGAACAACTGCACTACCACCAAATGCTAATCTGTAATAATAATAATAAAAATAATGTATGCATTTATTACTCAAGAATTTATTGTTGCTCTTATATTTGAGTTACGGGTCTCCGGTAGAAGGTGAGGATATCATCAGATGCTAATTTGAAATAGTTGGGGTTGACGGGCCCGATGATAAAAATAATGTTAGTGATGGGCCGACACATAAAAAACAAATGCTGTCTTAGATACTTATTCAGCTGGGGAGAATCACGTCTATTATTTTATCATTTAGATTACCAAATCTTAGGTCAATGATGATGATGATGATGATCCTAATGTGGAATGAATACGGTGAAATCTGTCCTTTATACTTCATAAGTAGACAGCTAAAGTACAGTTTACAAGTTAAGATTTCCATCGAGTCCTTTTTTAACTCGAGGAAATTGCTACGCTTCGGTAGATTCTAGAGTGATATATAAATGTGGAGGGGTAGGTAGTTAAAGCCGAGAAATTGGATTTGCATTAAATTAGACATTTAATGGCATTTTCCCCTAATGTTATTACGCGCTTGCTTCACTCCTTACGGAGATATATGAAGGTTAAGATCTTGACTTGGAGAGCGCCGTATTTCACAAGTCCCCTTGTTAATGTCTCAGCTCGGCTTTCTTTAATAAAGAGAAACGCTTTACGATCCAATCCAAATTCTAATCTTTTACTGAAATGAAAAATTATGGTTGAGAAATGATTCAGCAAAGGCATGCCTGAAGTTTGCTCGCCTTCATAATGTAATTTTAAAAAATCATAATTTTCTCCCTGATGAACAAGTGAAATGTGACTGCATTATCGTCGGCTCATGGCTTGGTGCACGCATCAACGCACTCGGAGGAGGATACCGTAAATTTGTCTTTTTCCAATCTGGACTTGTGCTTGGCACATGGACATGTCATAATAAAGTAATGTTCCATTTCATCAAATAATTGAGAAAGCCGCTTACCTAAATACCTTTCGTAAAGTGTCTATTCACTGTCGATATTTGAATTTGTGAGTCGGTCAATCGGCTCAGGCACAACCACCACCACCCCGCACCAACAAATCCAATCAACCTTTTTTCTCCCTACCTGAGATATGCAAGTTGTCTGTTTAGCTCGTATTTTGGTATGCATTAGGTACTTAAATACCTTTATACCGCGATTTTCCCTTCAACGTTAAGCTATTATTAACGAAGTGGCTGGTAATTGGAAAGTCGTAAAAACCGTGCTTTATCCAATCTTCGACTTTTGACTGCACTTCGAATACCCATTTTTAACTAAATGCGGCTTTATGCTGGGGATATTTTAGCGCTAAATAATAATCAAATGTCAGCAAACTAAATTAATGTATTCTAATTTTCTAAGAATAGAGAGATAACATTATTGCTCAAATACGAATGACTTTACGAAAAACTTCCCTTCGTCATAATCATAAATAAATATATTTTCATAATGCTCATTTAATCATTGTTTATCATTTTACAATTACCTCATTGGAATAATGGTCTGATTTCAGTCTCTCGCTCAGTTCTACGGAAGATTAGCCTTGAAAAGCTCGTGATGTTGGGTCCGTGCAGGTGCTTATGTCATCTCATTATCATCGTGCGTTCTTTCTTTTGGACTTTTTTAAACTAGTCATAAACATGAGTTCATATGCACATAACCATGATGTGTTATTCTCGTAGCCGCTTCCCCGTTTTTTATTCAAAGATATGATCAACTAGCTAGTAGAAAGGATTACGGATGCTGGCTGAAATAGGAATGGTAAATGGTTTGAATGTGTGAAAAAAGCGTTAACCATCCTCACCGTCCTCTTTGATGATCGTAAAGTGTAAAATAGATTGGGCTCTGGGCGGGTATTATTATTATTACGTTTTGTGCATAATAAATACCGACCGCGCATGATTGCATAATCAACACTTGTATCTTCACTGGATTTTTAGCTATATGCATATAGAATCATTTTTTTTATTAGATTTGAACACATATTTTAAATATTAATACCAAAAAGCAGAACAAGAGCCAGCCCCACAACGCAATTCTATTAATTCTGTAAAGTAGGTACTTGACTAACCAAAGTGTAAAGATGAGAGAATGCCTGTTTGTCTAGAAAATTTAATCCTGCATTTTTACATTTACTTAAACAGGTATGCATGGGGAGAGGAGTGAAGGATTGCCGAGGATGATAAGCTTGACTGGCTTGGATGAATTTCGAGTCTACCTTCAGCAGACATTAGGACGTTATGCATGTTTAGTGCGTTTTTGCTTATTTGTTTGTTTCATTTGTTCATCCTTTTGTGACTCTGCTTAGGGATCCCTTTTTCTCAAGTACCGGCCAGCAAGATAGCAGACCGAGAAAAAATATTCTTTCAAGTCAGATTTTGGCTTTGGAGAGTGGAGAGGGAGTCAAAAAGGAGCCGAATGGTTTTTGTATGCATAATTTTGTGTGCGGACTGGATAGTTGATAGGATGAGTGAGTGGGTAAAAGGCAATAATAATCTTTTTGGATGAGCTTGTTCGTGAAATTGAACTTCACACCTTTTTCTTATACAACACGCTTTTCTTTACAATATCTTAAGCTGAGTGAGCACCTGTGTGACCATATTTCGTCGATCTGTCATTTCATTTGCTCATCGTCAGGATTTTCTTTTTACCAATTCCAAATTGTTTATTTTGGATGTGCACTGTGCAGGCTGCAGTAATGAGCTTTAGAAAAAACACGCAATACTTTAATATAGATGACATAAGGTATTCTTATTGCAGTAATGGTAGCAGTTTACATTAATCTCTTTTAGATTGGAACCGTTGGTCGAATGTAATTTAGAAAAGTGAATTTGTAATTTTTAATTCGGATATACATAGCCCGTTATTGGACAAAACCGGACAAAACCGTTGCAAAAAGACAAGAAATAAAGTATTTAACTCGTCAATAACATCTAAACAAATCTTTATCCTGGAGATTACCATTCCGCCATAAGAATTTTATGACTTTGTCAATAACCTAGTGTCAAGTGTGCCTTCGAATAATTTTGAGAAATTAGCAAAAACTTTAGAGAGCGGTACCCTTTTTCTCATCCGCGTCTGACGCATAATCGACTGCTTGATCTTTTTTATAGTACCTGCATTCCAACACTTGCTTACTGTTACTTTGCACATGCTCATTGTTAGGAGAAGGTTTAGCACTTTCACTCTAAAACGTCCAAACGTGTAATACCTACCATTTTTGTTATCATATTTGATTTTTGAATGGAAGTATTAGATCAGTTTATAGTCAATGCAAAAAGTTAACAGACGAATTAGATCTTAGATCATACATTGTTAAAAGCCTACCTGCAAGGATATGATGAGAGATGATAATCGAATTGAAATCTTTGCTTTTTCCTTTCTGACTATTAAATGAACGCTTAAAATTATTGTGAAATGGACTGGGCGGAGTAAAGTACCTTTTGCCTTTGCGGTAAAAGTGAGTTCATGAATCCTCGTTCAAAACACATTTCCACTCATCATCAATAATACAAGGAATGAGAGCGGCGGTTGTATTTCATCTAAATAATAGAGAGCATCCTCATACGTGTCCCTTTAATAATAGCGAATAGACTAAATCGTGCAAAGCACAAGCGGTCATAAAGTCAACTCATTGTTAATCCACCTGGTTAACCCGAAAACATGTTTCAATTCTCATACCCATTTCATCATAAACAGTAAGGTAATATTTGTGCACTTCATCTTACTCCAAACTACTTCCACCATCACATTCCAATCCAATCCTTTAACGAAGAAAAGAATTATGGTTAAAATAGAAAGATTGTAATCTTTTGTGGGATGATGGGATGATCCAAAATATTGTGGAATCCGCCATAACATATAAATTCTTGAAAATTAGTAAAAGACAAATTATGCTTATCCGCCACCAAGTTCATCTGAAGAGGATAAAAGAGGCGGCATCTCCTAAGATGTATTAAGTTTATGTACAACATGGAATAATGCCTTTAGTTACAAATGAATAAAAAACAGTTTGAAAAAATAGCAAAAAATTAAACAATACGCGACAATTCTCCTTCAGCCCCGACACAGATAAAATGGGAGAAAGGATTAAACCAGAGATTAAACATGTCTTCCCATTTGCAACTTGTCCAATAGTCCAATCCCTTTTGTCCAATTTTTATATTTTGTTTTGTTGACGATATTACAACTAAAAAGCTCTGACATCGCCCCTACATCTTAAATAGTGAAACAAGAGTATTTTTATTGCTAGAAGTGTACACTTAACTTTTTTATTGCCATTACAATAATCAGCTCAACATATAGCTACCCAGACCTGAAGGAACAGGATTGTTTACATATCATGTATATGATTTCTGTAAATAATAAAAACTACGAAAGTGGATTTTACTTTACACCTTTTGCTTCGCCTCCATCTTAATATCCCCTTCAAAGGATAAGGTTTAACTGAAAAATTAAACTAAACATACTTCTCTCACTGAGCTTTGGGCGAAGATAGAGGGAGGAAATAATAAGCTTATAGGATTCCTTATTTCCAATCCCTACTTTGTATGTAGCTACATTTTTTCGGCCTTTTCTCTTCGAAAATGAGAGAGTGAGCATTTTGGAGAATAGAGATTTTTGTTGAACAGAAGAAAGATTTATTGCAAAAGCTCTTTTTCGGCTTTTCCTTTTAGACCCGTCTTTTATCAATACCAATAAAAATGACCGCAGCAACAAGCTCTTCGCTCTATACATGATTTTGTTAGTTCCTCGAGAGTTCTGTGGTCTTTAACGTATAACCGTATAATGGAGTATTTATGGGAGAAGGATGGCTAGATCAACATAAACATTTTTCTTAACCTGTGTATTACTCTGTATCATCTTCTTCTACCTGGTAATATATTGTGTACACACATATTTAGGAGTTCTTTTTTTGCTATGATCAACTTCAAGTATTCTGCTGAAAGAAAGCTCCCCTTTCATATCATATCCCTGTTCAGTTTAAGTTTAACCAGCAAGTTCTCACCTTTTTCCATTCCAGAAACCATCATCATCAATATCCCCATCATCTCTCACGATATTCATCTTGCAAGTGCGGAGCAGGAGTAGCCGACCAATTTGTTCAAGCCACCTTATTACATTACAATAAACACTCCAATCCAAACTCCACCAAACAAGCCACAAAAAGCCACTTTGTTCTCCGGGTTAGCTTGCATGTCGCTCTTTTCCCTTTTATCTTTTCCTCCCTTTCAAAGGCTATTATTGGGGATGTGATTAGTCTTCTTGTAGGCATTTAAAATGTGTGCTCCACACTTCACTTCACTACACAATTCACAAAACCATATATCTTCTTTCTATTTATTATCGTTTTGTGCGCACTTACCAGCATTTGTTGAATTCTTCACAGAATCATATATAGCGATAGCTGCAAGAAGATGACTTATGTGAGAGTATGAAGTATGCTACTTTGATAGCAAGTAACCGCGATCTCCATTTCTAACTTTTAAGACCTTTTTCACGCCCTTCTCCTCTTAACTTTTACCTTCTCGGTATAACGTTTCCCCGGAAAAATATGGATGTATTTTGTGGTGTCATGATGCGTTAAAGGTGAAGAGAGAAGTCATGTTATTTCTATTTTTGATCTTGTTGATGATGATGATTCTGATTATTAAGGGGTGATCGGGATGCAATGGGTGAAGCAGCTGGGCGATTCGTGAATTATTGTATAAAAAATGAATCAAACTAGATATACTTCTTTTCAGTGAGCTTCATATTGTTCAGTTACATTACAATTCTTCTGGTCTGGTGGTGACATACAAAAAGGGTCAGTAATTTCTCCTTTGATTGAATAACCACACTGGAGTAATAATAGTCCAGAGGAAAATATTTACATATCTTGCGCTCTATGGTCACTAACGAACAAACAAGACTGCTGTCGGTAAGTAAATGAAAGAGAAGATTTCATGGGGAGAATAAAAAATTTAGAGACGACAGCGGACACCGTATCAAATTTCTTGTCCAAATAAAACTTACCTGAATAGCATCCTTAAAATCATGAGAAGATATTTATGCCTACAAAATATGTTAATGCTTGTCACAATCATTTGTATGGCTTGTCTTTCCAGATGTAAATAAAATGATAGAATTCCAAAAGATATTCATTAATGCAAGTAGTGGCAGTTTCGTATAAACATTTAAATTGTCCGTTAGCACTATTAAGTTTCTGAAGGGCTTGGTTTGGTTTGAAGACAGAAGAAGTTTGAAGAATTTGAGTGTGCTAGAAACTATTGCTGAAAATGATTCAGGAAAAAGGCCAATTTATAAATGCTTCACGTGGGCGAACTTAACGAATTTATTTTTGCTTTTTAGCTCGCCAGTAATACAGATCGGTAATTCGTTCTTCTAATTGGACAAGTGTTTGGGATCTAGGTATATCGATTATCAACGTAATATAGTAAAGATCTTTTCCGCATTTGTCTAAACCCAGTTTTATTCTATTTTAATAGCCAACGATGAAATATCGAACAAGCAAGCAATCTCAATACATTTTAAACGACATAGACCCATCTAACCAATTATTATTTATTATTAAACCTGAAAGGATGAAGAGTTGAATTAGGCTACCTAGTTAGAAAAGGAAATAACTAAAGTACATAGAGTGTAGCCGGTGGTGTCTCACAAAAAAAAGTCATATTTATTTTGATACGTCAAGGTGCGTAAATACTAGTTTTATCGCACCTTCAAAATTAGTTTTTTCCCTTAGCTTTCACCCCTTCACATTATTAAAAAAAACATATCTAACATAATGAGAAAATACACTCACATAAGCGTATAAAGAGCATATCATGTTGTTCACTTAGTCAAGGTTTTTTATGCCGCTGGAAGGTCATCTCTATTTGTAATTTCCAAAAATAAAACATTTTTATAGATCCTCTCCAGTCACTCCGTATATGACGGCCCATCATCCTCATTTCACCCAAAGTTAGTTATTTTTGGTGGTGACTGCCGGTATGAGTTGTTACACGTAATAATAATAATACTAGTAGTAAAGTAAAATACTTTTAATAAAAAATGAATGATGGTTCCTTTCTCAAAAAGTTAATTGTGCATAGTCCACACATGAAATTCTACCCTGATTACATATAAGTTCCTTCATGGGTTCTCCCGAAAAGAGATAAAAATGATGATAGGATATGGTGAGCGTAGTTTAATCTGGTGCTGATCTGATCTCTCTCGTTATTTGGGTGTTCGTTCCTTTCCTTCGGTCTTTCATTGCATCTCACCTTTCGTGTCATGTAATTTCAGTTCCTTACACTCTCTTCCTATGACGGATCCTCCTCATAATCATGATAATATGGCCTGTTTTGTAGTAATAAAATAAAACAAGGGATTTTCTCACCTTTCCTCATAAAATAGCGAGGAGCTAACAACAACGCCAACATCAATTCAAAAACTCCCATGCGTGCATGGCCAGAATTACACTGTTGGATTGATTAGATATCATTTTTATGATGATAGTTTATCTCCCCATTATAATAACTTCTGTTGGGGAGTGAAATGCTTTGATTATTTATTTTCGTGTATTTTGGAAGCAAAGAAAAAAATATACTGTTGTAATTATAGCATCCCATCTTCTACTGGAATAGTGAATAGTCCAGATGTTGAGTGTCAAAAAAATTGGAGAGGAGGACTGGGTGAACGGTAACGAATGAACGGAAATCTATTGTCCTCTCCCTATTTATTGATGAGTAAGTAAAAGGTTAAGTTTGAAACCTTTACTGTACGTTTGTAATGGGTAAAAACTGGAGTCGATATGACTGTAACGTATTTACTTTAGCGAAACGCCTGTTGCTGTCCTAAGCGAGGGTGAAAAGTACACAAGAACCCATTCGTTTAATCATGGAAACAAACAAAAGGGAGGATCCTTATTGCTTTTTGTTTCCGATTCATTTCCCCTCTCCCTCTCCTCTCTCCATAAAAACTCGTCAAAAGCTCATTTAAAAAGCTTTTCAAGTTAAGTCTCAAGTTTACTTGTAACAACCCAATGTAATAAATGGGAGGTGTAAACTAACAGACACTTCTGCTCTCTTTCAGTTTTACTCATGGAATAAAGCTGGACCAACTTAAATTGCTAAATATTGACCATTATTTATCATCATCAACAACTTGAACGGTATTGAAGAGGAAAACGCAATATTGAATGGGCCCGATTTTATATCTATACCAGACATATTTACCCACTCACAGGTAGTGCAATGATAATGAAGGGAACATAAAAACATTTTGACATGACATATGCGTGCTGTCCAATCTCATCCTTTAATAAACTCAAAAAAGGCGAGTGTACCGACAAGCCAGCAAAAAGGCATCATCATCTCATATCATGAGCCTTGAGCTCCACCAGCATATTAATATTTTTTTGAGAGCCTGTAAATCTTCTCTTATGCTACCTTTTATTACTATTTACCCCGTACATTCCCCCCATATTTTCAGTTATCTCTCTCCCTTTCTTTTTATCTGTTGAAGCGCAATGTACGCACTTGCACTTCTTGAAAAAAAACTTACCTATATCAAAATATTGGGCCCTCCTCCTCCCCTCAAGCACGAAACATGCTTCATTTTTCTAACAATACTTAACCCATAACGTAAGGCAGTTGAGTTCATCTCCGAAACTTATTACTGTAAACGGCACAGCATACGTATTATAAATATACTGTGTTAATATGACGGAGGCTTAATAGATAACCTAGTCTAGATCCAGCTAAAGCGGTGAGAAGGGCCCTTAACAGTTTTTATAGGTATTTTCCTGGTTCAGCTGTTATTATGATGGTTTTTTTTTGGTGAAGCCCATTCGGCACCTTCAAGTGTTGGCTGAACCAAAATCATCTATAATTTTCCCTTTCCCTTGTTTACTGATCATAGTCATTTGTCTTTCTCATACAAGCTTACATTGCATATTATGGAATGGGAATGGAGACAAACAGAAGGTGTAAGAGCAGTCAGAGCTAAATAGCCTATTATTACAATTTCACCATCCAACATAAAAATAAACATGCATAGGTAGTCCATCAATTGTAAGCATATTTTTTTATATTAACAGCAACAAAAAGAACACAGCCATTTCATTAAACATAAATATTGACAATTGTTTGACGAGAAGTAAAAAAGAGGAATAATTCGAGTTGAAAAGGGTTGATGACTTGAGAAAGCATACAAACAACAACATTCAATTCAAATGAAATGGATATGCCTACAATATCTATAAAAAGGAAGTTTGAAATGATATCATTAACATTATTATTATTACTGTATATTTTCTATCCTCTGATCGTACAAATTATCTCCGTTGCATTAATAATTTTTTTCGAACAAGAAGTAAACCGTACTTGTTTCACCTTTCTTCTCCTTTTTTATAATGCCCCTACAAAATGTACTAAACAAATGGATGGCTCGCTAAGGAGAATAATTTAGATTTTGTTTAATGCATAAAATACGAGTGCAGCATAGCAGTGCAGTGTGCAAGAAGCGACACAGAGAGCCATTCTAATTTCAAGTCATTTTGCTTTCTGAAGCCCATTTCGCTATTATAAAAAGCGTCTGATTCATTTCAGGGAGAAAAACTAGTCTGGAATATCAAGAAAACGTTTTTATCAGATCGGACCGCATGGGGAGATGCGCACAAATAACACAAGCCAGAACTAATATTTCATTTTGCCTGTAAAAACCTGACCAAACAATAGTAATTAACAATGGGCATACTACAGCTCTAACTATATTATGAAGTTAAAGGCTCTGCATCAGTTATAGGAACTGTGTAGGGTCATCTCATCATCAAAACAACAAAATGTTTTTTCCACCTTTTGTCTTTTAGCAACAAAGTTAAAAGTAAGCACCAAAAATACCTTAAGTATAGCAATGATACTGATACTAAATGTTCGTCAATGAGTAAGTAGGAGCGCCGTTTTTTATTACTAATGTACTTATGCATTACGACAATTACGGCTTACTATTATAATTATCAATACAAAGCAGCTTTTGTTGAATTTTCTCTAAAGTTTTTTCCTCATACGCGTATGAGCACACACATAGGTAGGTATAATAAGTGTATAATTGGACGGCTTCTCTCTAGCTCCTTGTTCTTAAGAACAAAAGCGGTTATAAGAAAAAAAAACTTTCTTTTTTACCAGAGAAATATATGTATTAAGCTTGTCTAGTTGTGTTAACATTTACACGAAGAACAGGAGAGCCGGTGCTAACTAGCAAAATAGTTGTCGCTTCTTCCTTTTACTTTGTTCTCGTTTCAGTTCTCCTCCTGCTGTTGCTCCCAGTGCAATTAATGATTTTTTTCTGCTAGTTTTTTTCCTACTAGTTATGATGTTGATGAAGTTGATGATGAGGATTGATCATGGTCAGACCAGGCCAGGAAAGTGGAAATGGACAGCTGGTATGGTATAAGTCGGCTTTTTTTTCTTGGGTTTGAATTGGCCATGTCAAAAAGGATTATGAGAATAATTTAGTATTTGTATTCATATTTGTATTGTGTCCGGTTTATTAAAATGAAATCTGACATATATAATTCCGGTCCTTTTGTGGATATGCCCTGGCTATTTAGCGCAAATCGGAAATTACTCGCTGAAAGTGAGAAAATAACGTGTGGGTAAAGGGGAAAAGTGTGTAAGAAGCTATGTTACATTTTGTATACTTAGCAGTCATCTTAGCAATTATATTTCATCAAGAAACATTTTTCTTTCGTGTTGGCATCACAGAACCTTGAAAATGGTAGGAGCTGAAGGTAAAAGAACTTTTTGTGTGTAGCTATGCATGTGGTATATTTTATTAAGGCTATTATTCAGCATCATATATGTACAGAGGAACGACTACTTTTCATTTTCTTAAGTGATGTGAACGATAAATTTGATTTGTAAAATGATTCAGAAAGGCAAATATTTACTCATGCTGTGCAGGAAATTGGCTTATCTGGATTAATTATGGGTTGCCAAAACGTGTGAGCTCTTTCATATTACGTATGGGTATAGCAACTCTTTTATTTTGCCAAGTAGGAGGCAAGAGGCAAGGCTTGACTTAACTAACAAGTAAAAAAAATTCGTATAAAACTGGACTCTATTATGTAGTTTGTAGCTGTCTGTCTTCCCCTTGCATAACTATACAATGTGTGCTAACTATATAAAAATAAAGAAGGGTAAAATACTATTTAAAAAATTTTAAATGTGCTGCTTTATTATTATTGTTTTTGGTTACGGTGCATGATATGATCCTCATCTTTTTGATTTATGAGAATTGCGCAACTCTTGTCAAGGGATTTTTAAAACTGGGAGAATAGCAACACCAACTGCTCTTGTTTGAGTAATTTTTCTTTAGCTGGTCCAATATTAATCTGTGCATGTTTGATGATAAAATAAAAGCAGGAACATCACACCAGGGAAAAGCCTGTGGGCTTTCATTTTTCTTTTGCTATTCATCATCACCATCTTCTTCAGGTAACTGCATCATATCATCATACCATTCTTCAGCGATCATGATAGGGCTGCCTCTCGTGATTTTTTAAAAGAAAATAAGTCCCTTTTTAAACATTTCCTTTACACCTTTTTTCTTCCTCATCTCAATATTAACTTAAGAGGAAAAGACTTTTCCGTTTAGTTCTGTGTACTTTATGTAACAACTTTGCAATTACAATTATTATTTATTTTCATCACATGGATTATGTATCATTGCCAATTTATTCTTCGCTGTAGGTAGATGGAAAGATAGGTGGGTATTACATGGAAGGGATTCGTTTAATGAATGGGTTTACCTCGGCTATCACCAGTGGATCAAGCTACTTTGTTCCTTCTTGCTGATATGATACTACTGTTATGTAAATAGGAAATCGTATATTTATTTGCTATTCCCTTTTACCTCCCTGGTTCTGTTTGGTTTGGATATTTATTACCAGGCGGGACTCGCCTGAGTATTAGAGATCATAGGACCGATTTGTTATTACTTTTTGTTACTTTTTGTTATTACTTTTTTGTTCGGCATGGGGAAAGAGTGAAGGAAGGAGAGTGTGTGAAATTACGTAATACGTTATCGTAATTGGGATGAAGCACGAAACACAGGGTATGACGTATTGGCTGATTTATGAAGACTATTG
>JAQGAG010000614.1:0-14137 GCA_034696835.1 Lepidocyrtus lignorum
TTTCCCTGTCATAACATTAACACAAGTTCAAAAATATACATAGTCATTCATCTCCCATTCCCTTGAAAAAAAGTAATGCGATATTTTTTCCTTAGCGAAAATGAAACTTTTCCACCAGATTGGAATCCTACTACCCACTAACCTTCACTTTCTCTCCCATCCCATAAGCTAATATTGGCGAGCATCAGAATTTATTACTTTTAACGACATCGGTATTCCCCCTCACCATATCCTTCGTAGCAAAAACGCAATTCTTTTTCCTTCCTTTGAAGAAAAATTATCTGCTATTAGTATGCCAACCCATATTCCACTGATGATGATCATCATCTCCTACTTAACTATGTATGTATTTCCAGTGCTTTCCCTAAACCTCAACATCCAACTTTCTCCTCATGACTCATTGTTCCATCCTTCATCTTTAAAAATAATAAGTACAACTTCTCCCCTTCTCCTTCCTTCCCTTTCATTTTTCTTTCACTTTTTTTTGCTCCAATTCGTGGGAACGTGCATATAAGCTCTGATGAGAACTAACAAGGAAAAAAGAAGCCCTACAAACTCAAAACTTTCTCCCCTTCGTGTTCTCTCTTCTCCTATCTCGTCTCGTAATCTTAGAAGCAACCTTCACATCAACTTTCCCTGGGACTATGTATGCAGAAATTTGGGCTGAGAGGAGCTATTGCAACATTTTACTCTTTTGAGCTTAACAATCCCCTTGCGGACCCCAAAATATATGAGGCCGGGACAAAGAACGAAAATAGGAGCGAAAACTCCATATATCCTTGTATAATATAAGCTATATATATTTCCACTTTATATCCAGGCTAATATAGTCTACTCTTCCAACTTCCTGTGCGGAATACGTCTAAAGGAGAAAAATCGATCGTCCTCCTTTTCCCTTTCTAGTTAGTTATTTTTCTGCCTTACATTTCAAGCCGAGCGGAGAAAGGGCTACATTTATCCTCATACTATGCCTATGTCTATGTTCTCCTGTGTTTCTATTACATAGGCACTTATACTTATTAATACTACTGCTCATCCGCTATACACAACAACTGAGTATATTACTTCTTCGCCATTTTTATCTTTTCCCGTGCGTTCCTCCCATAAAGTTTTTCACCTCGATTCATTTTAAATATAAAAACCTCACTCATGTCATAATATTTCCCCTTTGTGCTGTGGGGAGACCAATCAACTTTTACAACTTTCCAATAATAATCATATCCCGGCCTATTTAACCGGAAATGCATAAGCAATTTTCATAACCATGTGGAGGAAGAGACTATATTTTCGGTAAATTCTTTGTCAGTTTCAAGGGAACTGACTTTCTTAGATATTTTTCCAATCTATTCTGAATAGCAAAAAATGTATCTATTCTTATCATTTTCTTTTCCTTTAAGCTTCAATCATAAGCGGCTTTCCCCTAAATCTACCTCCCGCATAACATAACATATGTACACGCATTCACTTTTATTAGTGTCATCTCACCTATCTCTCCCTTTCCATACCGTTGCTTGCCGTCTCCGCATAAATATGTCAAAGTTTGAAAAGTACAGCTTATACTAGAAGGAAAATGAATTTCTTTGTCAAGAAAAATCTGTTCCCAGAAACTAAGGTACTCCGAAAACCGCGCTGGTATCAGTCTCTAATCAACTTTATGACTTTTCAAAACTTATGTCCCTTGTCAAGCTGAGCTCCCCTCCGCACGTCAAATAATAAGCTCCGACCAAAGCAAGAAGAAAAAATAAACCCCGACATACATAAATACCTCCACAGTTGCAACAAAATTTCAAGACAAGCAAAAACTACAAAATCCCATTCTATCTTCCAGTACAACCATTAATTTACCATATTATCACCAGCAATACGTCCGTCCACCACCCCATAAAATTACAACAATACAAGATCATGAACAACAAAAGCAATTTTAATTTTCCTTTTCAACAGCGGAAAAAACAAATCATAACTCAAATCTTAACAAAGGAACGGTGATGATAATCAGCTAGAATTCTTTTGGAACTGAAAGCAGGAAACTGAAAAAAAAACTTTCAACAAAAAACCCGGATAAATAGGTTGGTTACGATTACCGAATTCCATTTGCATGTCAAGCCCTGTCTCCGCTCCCTTTCTTAGAGAATGCTAATGGTAGACAAGCACGAGATAAAACTATATCGCTCCATTCCCAACCAACTCATTACTTCCTTCACCACTGGATCAAAATAAAAGGCTTAACCATTATACCCATTTCCGTCCACACCAGACAGAGAGATAGAACCAAAAAAAAACTCACAATAAAACTACAAGGAGCAACATAAAGACGAACAAATGGGCACAAGCTCAGCTCATGGGGACGTGACAAAACTCAAATAAAACAGGTCGATTGAGAACATCATCAGAAAATAAAATCCCCTTCCTCCTGGAAATTGGATTTCTGTGTTAATTCAAGCGTGAGTATGCAACTTGCAATTTCGGTATCAATTTCCACATCTGTTCCGCAACCGTCTGGAAATGGCATGAAAATGGATGGCTTTGTTTTTCGCGAGAAATATCCAGACAGACAACAAGTTGCAGTTTGCATTGGTGGTTCTGGTTTTTTTACGACAATTGATATGATAAGTTCCTTTTTATCTGATTAGATTGACGAGAGTCGGATGACTCCTTATCAGAATTGAATGTCCTGTTATGCAATATCCACATACGTGGAAATGAGCTATTTTAGGTGTGATAAAACTAAAAGCGCTAAAAACTATTGCTCTAACTACGTGCGAGATGTGTTATATGAGTCAAATCTTTTTTTACCTTACGACCCCCTCCCCTCCTGACATTCCCAAAATTCCTATGATGAACGTCTTTCGCTCCAGCAGAAGAGCTCCCGGATGGTGGTCTCCCAGGTCCATCGCTCTTTTTGCTTGCGCTTGCACCATCAGTCACAGTAGTAGCACCCTCCGTTTTTCTTCCACTACCCCCACCCCCCGCACTTGACCCTCTAGTCCCGCTACTACTGCTATTTGGCCCATGTACACTAAGCTCTGCACGAGGAGCACCACTCATCTCGACAGAGGGTCGTCGGGAGCTGGATGCGGATGATGGCTCACCACCTGGTCCTGGTCTTTCACTTGATCCTGTTCCCACAATCCCAACAACGGGGGCAGCCACCGGGGTTGTTGCACCTCCAGTCCCACTCCCGGACTCCTTTATTTTGCAATCAACAATAGATTTTCCTTGATCAGAAGAAGTGGAATGGTGATGATGCTGACCCCCAGTGGAAAATTCACTGGGAGCAGGTTGCTGTGGATCACAGTATTCCGCCGGGGGCTCTACAACTACTACCACGGGGGCAATGTCTTTTTTCATATCGGCCTGACTCAACCGATTGGCGGAGCTCCGAACAGGAGCGTGAATACTACTACGACTACTAGTACCAGGTACTAATAACAGGGCCTTCCCGTCACAACATTCACTATCAACGCTATTGAATGAGTATTGGGCCTCGTCATCATCTACAATTTGTCGCAAGGGCGGTGGACACGAATTTCGATTTTCGCGTTTGCTATTCCTCCTCCTGATTCTAGCGGAGGACTCCCTAACTTTAACCCCACTCCCGCCCGCAGGTGCTTTGGAATAAGAGGAGATCCCCCCACTACTCCCACCTCCCCTGCTTCTACTCAATTGACAGTCGCACTCGTCCTCGTCCACCCTGCTTGAGATAACGTGATGATGCCCCCTTGCTCCTACAATACTCGCCGAACTTTCACCCAACTTGTTAGTACCGTCGGGGTGAGGGGCAGAGGCGGAAGTTGTTACCGCCGACTGCAGGTACGACTTGGACCGTGAGAATCTCTTGCGAATGGAACGAAACAGTTTGGAGCCACGACGACTTTTGGAACGCTTGAGAATTTGAGAGGAGTTATCCTCCGATAACTCGGAATAGCAACTATTCGCTGTGTTTATGGAGGTGGAGCCACTATTCTCCTGTTTGCTGACGAGGCCTTTCCCTTTTTTATTCCCTTTTCTAAATAGACGCATCATCTGGTTGCGAACTGAGGATGCCACGGGCATCTTGCACTTTTCCCATCACAGCCAACACAAAAAACCCTGACTAACCTACTCCCCCCTAGGCCACGATTTCAAGTACTTAGCAAATTAGTTGAACAATTTGTATTCCTCTTTTCACAAGTGTACTTTATCAATCAAATATATACAACAACAGCGAGTCCCAATTAGTTTTTATCTCTTCTCAGAATTCCAACAACGACTACTGCAACCAGTCATATTCCAATTCCAACTGAAGCACACTTCAAACGCAAAACTCGCATATACGTACAAAAACAAAACTCTACTCTTGTTTATCAAGCTATCACTCAAACTTAAATATGAATCAACAACTTTAAACTTTTGAATGACTCGTGTTTAAAATTCGTTTTCGTTTTTTACACAACCAAAAAAGTGGCAAAATTTATGCCTAAAATCCAACCGGAAACACTTTCAGTGATACATAAAAACTGAGCATTTTCAGCACACAGGAAGAGACTCTTGTTTATATGTTCACTTTTTAAAAACTTTTCCTCGATTTTACCTCCTTTCGTAATAAACAGATAGATTCATTCAACTCTTCAATTTGTTTATTGACTTGACTTGCTCAAGCAATCCAGACAAAATGTCACCACTCATCAATGCCAAAAAGAAACTGAACGTAAACCTTATCATCGGTCTTATCAAAGTTCACTATCCCAAAAAACGTTTATAAAATTTCACACCAACCACAGTTATTTGATCCTAGCAAACCATCCCAAAACTATTGATAGACACGAACAAAAATTGAAGAACGTGAGTAATGCATCAAGAAAGTCAGGTCAAAGTCTCAAAGTCTGCATGACTAACGCTCTACCTCGAATACCATCCCAATCCCAACTCTCGGCAACTTACATATATCCTCTCCCACTCTCAAATATATCGTCATCATCACTTCATCATCCATCCGCAAAAAAAATCCTTGACAAACTTTTTTTCTCAAGTTGATATATGCAATAATAATGAAGATGATGATGTGCGGATGATGTTATGCAGTACTCTAATATCGCTACCTAGTAGTCACTCAGCCACATTCACATTATGAAGTGAATCCTAATCCTAAAACCAAAACCACAGCGATGCAATATTATGCTAATCTAATATCCCACATTTTATCGCATTATCGCGAAAAAAATACTCTCGAAGGAAACCAAGTCGAGTGAGTGCAAAAACGATATGGAATGCAGTACAAATACAACTTATATCATTTAATATTCCTTATCATTATCATCATCCTATCCACCCACTCGTCTTTTCCTCCCTTGTTTACAACTAACATACATATAAATACTTATAACGTACTACGTGTAGGATATATTTACATACAATAATAAAAAATCCAAATTATCTTGTAAAATGAATAAATAAAAAATTAATACAGTACTCCTATGAATCTATCTATGCCACCTACAACTTTTTAAATATTGATACTTCATCCTCCAAACCCACTCTGGTTCTGGTTACTAGTCTTGCCCTCTCTCTACTTGGCTTTATACCAGAATATATCCGCTCATATCATCTGTTCCCTTCTAATCAGAAATCCCATTTTATGACTATGACTATGAGGCTGAAGTGCCTACTCCCATTTTATTGCCAAATCCCAATCAAACGAGACCTTGCGCTTCCCATTCCCATTTATAACAATATTCTGCAGCGATCATCTAAAACATGAATGGAGATGCTGACAACAACGCTCCTAAAACAAAATGTACGCAAAGCGGCATATTCCTAACTGGCGACACGATCATTATGACTGGCTACTTCTCTGTATTTTTCCTACCAACATTTCAGCAATTCACGCAACTTTACTCGCATATCTCCTCTCCTATTCAGCCCAACCAGCCTATTACACTTAATCATCCTTGCCAATCTAGCCTGATAAACCTAGAAAACCTATTGACACGCCAGTGTTCTAGGGCACGTAATACCATATCCATCATACTATCAACAACTTTGTACCAGCAGCATATTCATCCGAAGAATTCACATTTTTTTCAGCCCTTTAAACAAATTCGTACTCGTGCATACATCACATCACATCCCCACTCTTTATTATTCGCATTGGTTGGTTGGTATTGGTACGCACAGCTTGTATTTGTACTCGAGTCATTTGTTCAGCTAAATTACACTTTTATTTGACCGCCTCTCCTACATCCATTTCCCTTCCCAGTCCAACCCAATCCTCAAACATGTACATAGCGTCAGGTGAAGCCCTAGTCACTTTAAACCCTTCTCTTTTTTTTACCACATATAAAACTATTAACATCATTTTATGTACATACCTATATCATCATCCCCTGTTTTTTCTAGCACTCTTGATATTGATGTTGATGTTAGTTAACCACACACAATGGCCAATTCCCAATGTCGTCATTATGCCTAACATTGCCTACGGACTACATAGGTAACATCGTTATCTTCATCATCATCATCATCCGCTTCTCCTAACCTCTTCTCACCATCCCATCCCATCCTACTTTACCACTTCATATTATACCTCTCCATTCTCCTTTAAAACAATACTCAATCGGTCAGTCAGTCAGTCCTGTAGTTAACTCTCCTGAGATCATTCCCAGGCATTGTATAACATAACCAGTATTTTCCTGTTCTTTAACTATCCTCATACCTAAACCTAGCTCTTAGTCAACCTAACACTGGTAGTTCTCAACTATAATCATCATGTTCAATTTTACAATCACCTCATCCATCTTTCCTACATTCGCGAAAGGAAAGACGAAAGACGACGACTTACGAGTTGAAACATTTTTTTCGCATTCATCTCATCTCATCAGCAAATGCCATTTATGTCTCTTTATTATTGAATATTGAATACCTAAGATGAACCTTATTACTTGATTATGATGATGATGATATGATGCTCATCCTTTGATCCCATACATTTAACTAGTCAACTTTAACAGTCACCTTGTCCATTTCAAGCCTTTTCATACCTAGTAACAGTAACAGATAGCCTGACAAACAAATACATTCGAGAGATTTTTTATTATATGTTTGGACGTGATCATTTTTTTCATGGGATGCACACCTGTTCTTCAATCAGCTCTTGTGAATGTGATCATTTTCATCACAAATTATGATTAGAGTGGCAAAGAAAAAACCAGAGAAAAAATGAAGAAGCTGAAGACTCTGAAGTAAAAATGGTTTATCTAGGGCGCAACTTGATAAGCCACCCATTTCGCAAACTTGACTGTAATATTAAAACATCAAGAGAGAGAAAATCTCTAAATTCCATTCAAATTCAATCTTTACTTGTGAAACGACAGAAGGACAATTCACAATAATAAATCCACCCAACTTCCCATTTTCCCCCCTGAATCTCTGCAGCATGATCAGCCTATCTAAAATATTCAAATTGTTTCAACACAATCCTCCATTTTTTACCGACTAGCAAAACCAAACCATAAAAAAGTACAATCCAGGTGTGGGGGATTAGTCAGACGCTAAAAATTGAGGTTGGCAGTAAAAAACCGAATTTGCCCTTCCCAGGAGTTATTATCTCAATTTGCTAGACTCGTCGGAGTTTTTAATTTGTATTTGTGTATATCTCCGCCTGGATAGAGGAGAGTCCGCAAGCAAACCAAGCAGTTTCATACTTATCCAGTGTGAATTTTTTGAGGCTTAAAGTTCAGTTCATCATCATCACGGTCAGGCTACCTATGTAAGAAAAATGAGTTATAGCTAGCTGTAGCTGGCTCTCCGTCCATATTACCTGACATAAAAGGATACTTCCATTTTAACGTCTTTCCTCGCCAAAATTGAACTTTTTCTCTCCTTCCTTATTTAAATCTGCCATTTTTTTCTGCTACTTTTTCTGACGGACAGATCCATTTACCATCCAACCTGGACCTATTTTACCATCAACTCATAAAACGGAATAATTTCAATTCAATGCACCTCTCAACACCTTTCATCACATGTGCCATATCTCTTTAAAAAATGAAGCCTTCAAAGAAAATTCCCTCCATTCATCTTGAAGCCTGTCTCCGGTTATCAAATCGGCGTAAAAAAAACTCTTCGCCCTTCTTCCCTCTCCCCCTCCTTCCCTATCACAACCTTTTATTAGTCATTTCACACTTTTTAACACTTGCCAGTCATTCACTTAAGCTAGTAAAAACCTCGCTAGTTTATTCTACCTATTGGCACTTTCAAATTATGCATAAAAACAAGCATGAAATCTGTACTAAAAAATATAATATGCTTAAATATGTACAAGAATTTTCCCCTTTTTTATTTAACCGACTTCCACCGGCGATATATCGTCCCGAGGGGAAATGACACCATTTTCCCCCTCTCCTGTAATAAACCTGACGATCCGCTACTTTGATAATGATAAATATGGTTGTACATCATAATAGATAGCCAGTGGTGAAGGAGACAAGGACAAGTTATTATATTGCACTCGTGATCATCCTAACTTTTTTTACTGGTATGTACCTATTGGACAGTGTGATATTTTTATGATTTCGATAACAGACCGGGTAAAACGCGAGGGTCATGCTTCTTCAATATTTCACTCTAGAGGACATTCAAGAATTTGCTAGGAATTCCCACAGGCCTAGTATCATAAGTTATGTTACCGACTCGTAAAAACCAACCTGCGATTTTAATCAGTCCCATCCTATTCCTCGTCATCACATCTAAGACCTCTTAATTCAATGCCGTGGAGTATCTCAAGACAAAAATTTGTCAAGGTAAAATAGGGAGAGGTCGAGTTACCGAGCAAGAATGCCTAGTCATTTAATTACTTAATAATTATTACCAAACCCCGACTTTTAACTCGTAAATTGACTTACTTGATGCATTACTTTCTTATTTAATTCCATACCATGTGCTAGCATTAAAGTGGAACGAGAACAATGGCCATACACTATTGGCCAAAAATTACACAAGGACTCTACCCATTATTTCAAACAATTTTATAGTTCCGTTCACCTCCTCCGCCTTCTCAATGCCATAACTTTCCCTCAGTTGCAAAAAATTAGTCCAACTTTTTCTCTCGCAAAAACAAAAAAATTCAGTAACAGTCGAAACAGCGATAATAATAACACGATCAAATCAACTAAACAATCTGCAAATTAGAGTTGTCCGAATGGAACTTCTCCGCTCAAGCGACGGAACGTGCTCACTATAATTTTTTTTATTACAAAGTCAATATTCTCCACACATTCTCCCCTCGCAATTCTCACAACTGGACTGGATATTCGAACGAAGAAAGCGGAACCACCATACCAGCTACTTTATCAAGGAGCCAACTCTCGATTTTTACTTCAGCAGCTAGAATCCCCAACCCAACGTTTTTTTATTAGTCGCGATACGAATGCCAAACTGCCACTAACCACTACAACTACTGCATCATCCCTCTTCACTACTACAGAACCACCAGCCCAACACGACACTGTCGGCCTTTCCTCTTTTACTGTGAGCCAGAGCAAGGAAGAAAGTTCCAATATGACCTCTGTGTTCCACACTCAACACACCACTTCTCACTCTCCTTCAAATATTATATGCATGCTGATATGCTGTAATAATAAAAAACTAGTCACAAAAATACGAAACAAGTGGAGACTCACTAACACAGCATCACAATGCAGAGTCGAGCCTAAACTTAAAAAACCAAAGCCCATACGGATGATATGATAAGCAATGTGCTTTATACAACTCCTCCATACATAAGCTTAACTTTGATTGCTCTTCCTTGTTTAGGGACATGTCTCATCATGGGATACGATACGCATAGCCATGTACATATATCTCTACAAGAACCAGAACCACACATTTACGCTGTTACATAGCCTTATCATCATCATTCCCAACAACCAGTTTATATCCCTGCTCCCTCGCACATGTGTACAGAGAAGACTAGAACAGAGCCAAGCAAAACTCGATTGATCAAAGAGTTGTCGAGGAGAAGAATACCAGCTTAACTTATACTGAGCCAGCCGAGCTATGTACAGCAGGAAAAACCCGTCACATACATTTTTACAAGCCTTTTAGCCCATTCCTCATACTCCTCCTATGTATATCCCTCTTGGCAAATCTCTTCCAGGAAAAAAACTATATATTAGCATATAGTTTCCAGCACGGACTCCAGCAACATCTAACACACAATCGTGATGATGTGATGTTACCGTTCCAATTGCTACTGCTGCTCGCTCTTGTCTAGAGAGAACACTAGTGGAGCTCCGCAACACAGTCGACCGAGTTGGTTCTTGGCTCTAGTCAATATCATTCGTTCCATTTTGTCTTTCTCCAGTAAAGCTTCTCCACAGAGCTGATTCATCCAACCAGAATTTACTCAAGACATGTGCAGCTTTCACAGTAACAACTGGGGAGAAAATCCTCCAGTTTTTCTTTTAAGCATAGGAGAAACGTTCTGGGAGACGTGCAAAACATGGATGGAGAAAGGAGAGCCACTTTCACCGCCCAAGATATTCCAGTTATACGGAAATGGAGTATGGGATCCAAGTTTCTGGATCCGAGAGCTTTAGCAAAAATGTAAAAAGGATTTTACTTCACCCACCCAAGTGAAAGCGAGAATGAAGCTGGAGTTGGAGCACACAAGTGGGAAAATGAGTTGAAAGCGGAACGTGCATATAGGCCAAAAAATATCTTCCCTGGTATTTTTTTCTCATGCTTCATTTCTCACCCTCACGGACCCTTCCCCCATTTTCCCTTCCATTTCCATCTCACAGCCTCTTGGCCACATATGTGTCTTACTTTCTCTAGTAACTTGAGAAAATAAAGAACTGAACCCATTTCACACTTTTTCTACAAAAAGACAAAGTCATCCTTGCCATTTGCTACTAGCTCCATTCCATCCCATTATCATGCTTTCTTACCCATTTCATTCTCATTTCACTCCACAAGACCAATCTGCACAATAACCCGAAAAGCAAAATCATTTCCAAAAGCGTAAAGGGTAAAAGTGAAAAGTAGGGAGGCAGAGATTCCTCCAGTCTGAAAGGAAGATGAAAGTAATGACGGGAAAAACAACAAGGACAAACAGGTCCAACTCCAAAATATTCCTATTTTATACTTATAAATAAGGCGGACAAAACGCCCTGTCCTTTCAACCGTTCTGGCATGGCATGGCCAAGTAAATGCCATCTCATTCTTTTATAATCATCATTCTTAATAATGCCATCTACTTTTCTTCATCCATTTCATATTCTTCCTTAGAAAAAATCTTACGCCAATGGAGAAACAACTCTACATAAAAATATGGAAGCCCGTGCACTTGATTACAGTTCCATTAATACGGGGGAAAAGCTCCTATAAATTTCCAGCAGATTATACTACTTTCCAACTTCCTAAATCCCAGCAACTGCAACCACCGCACCGACTACAAACTACTTCATCCAAAGTTCCACATTGCTTGGTTTCAACCAACTCTGCCCCGAAACATTAGCTTCATCCAATCCACCCGTTGCCATTTTCCATGTAGGAAAATGTCATCTACATAAGTCAAAACGGACGTTTGTATGCACAACTGGAACATGAAGAGTTGAGCCAGCTTCATAATTTTTCCCAGTTATCCCAACTTCTCCAGCAGTCAACCTTTCGTATTCAAACTTCATAGATATCAAAGCTTCAGAAAAACTCTGCACAATTGTGTTTTTTCTGTACGAAGATACACATCAGATTTGTCATCGGGTCATGCTCGGAATCAAAATCCGAAACATGGATTGGGTCATACTTAGAACCTAGGTATTTTTTTTGCAATGGATAATAAATGTAGTTCTTTCACTCATTTCTCCTTGCTCCTATGAATAAAGGAGAACAAACTAGTTCTGACAATCTTCGAGTCATGAACACATGAACCATTTCCATTTCTTATTCTGAGCACAGATCCCCCGTAAAAAAACATAAACAAGAGTAGACCCCATTCATTCTTCACATAATTCTATTCTATCCCCAAAACCCTCATGACAATTCATAGCAAACCCAAACAATCCATTGTCAATTCGACACCACAACACAACACCAAAACCAATATTTTTCTTCCCAAAAAGCCCTAAAACAAATTGCAAACGTGGGAAATTCGGGCACATACACACACACTCCTGTCAAGCTCATTGCATTTTCCGCATCACCATCCCCATTTCAACCTTTGTTTACCAAACCATTCTTGAAGGAGCAACTCTTGAGAGAAATTTTCACCAAGAAAAAGCTGATGAAAGATACATGTCCTTAAGAATGTAGGAGAAAGATTGGCTTTTTTTGTGGCTTCTGGATCTGGATCATCACCAAGAACCTAGAAACGTTACATTATGCATTCAGGAGAGCCATGATCACATCACATCCGATCCCATCCCAACCACCGTGCGCTAGGCCATATCTATCTAGGCTTTGGCGTTTAGCCTTGGTTTTGGCTCATGTGGCCAAAGGTTTCTAGTGCACACTGTAACGGTTTGTTTGGTTGGTCCACCTCCTCAATTCTCAAAAGTTGGACTTTTATACTCCCAAACATGAGGAATGATAATGGTGAACTCGTGTGGGGCGGAAAAATGTGATGAGTGCATTATTCATGAATTCAGTGCCATGATCTTATTCAATTTTCGAGCCAAGCCAAGACGCAGCCAAACCAAAACATTTAGCATCGTTTTTAGCGTCATGAATGACGTGATGAGATGAGATTGAAATTGTTTATTGGGACGAGTTTTGAGAGATTTTAAAAAGTGTAACTGTGGTTTGATGGCGAGGAAAAAGTAGAGTAGAAAAGATGATTAATGATTAACGAGCATAAGAAATTTTAGCATAATTTTATCCCATCTCGCATCAGGTTGTAATTATAAACATACTTTAGAAAATTATAATACTCTCCTTGTTGTTTCGCCACCGGGCTCACCAAACCATCACACAACACCATCTACCACCTTCAAATAGAAAATGTAACTAACTCGGCGTTCCTTCCAAGAATAAGCAGCAGTTACGTTTTGCTTATTATATAATTCCGCAATAAAAAATATTCCAGTCACATCCATTATACCGTTTTAATTAAGTACTGCTAATAAATCAAATTATCGTACACTTACATCAATACCATATTCATTAAAGACAAAAAATATTCACTTGAAGTTGTAATGCAATCCAAATGAAAGGAAAACTTCGCGTGCTCAATCAGCATTAATAATGCTTTCATGTGATCAACATATTAATGAAGGTATTAACAATAGATCATTTACCCTTTGCCCTAATATCCGTGCTCTTCTCGTCATTCTTCGACCAATTCCCCCAGTTCTTCCAGAATTAACGATAACGGCACAACAGAAGCATGGACATGCCATGGACTCTATTTTTCACTTTCCTCATTCATAGCTAAATTTTGGTTTGTAATAGCACCGCTAAATATCTAAATAGTCAGCGAGTTAATTACTAATTATGTACAATATCAAAAGCCAAACTCGACATATTCCTGTTACGCTATGCTATTTATGGTCAGCGTTGTGCGTAGCACATTTATAGCACATAAGCAGCAGGCTTCGCCGACTTGTCCGGGAAACTCCCGGTAGCACGCCAACCATAAATAGCAAAGCGTAACAGGAATAGGTAGGTATGTATTAAATAAACCACAAAAAAATTGAAATATCAATCGACTCTATTCATTACACACCTGTCATAAAAAAGCTTCTCAGAATCCTAATATAATGGCTCATTTTCTTTTATAAAATTGTAATTTACATAAACCGAAACTAAACATATCGATTGAAATTAGAAAAACAAACAAAACATAATTAGGAACGAGGAATTATAACTTCGAACGTCAATAATATCATCAACATTGTTCAGCGGATAACTAATCCTATTAAATGGAATTACCTAAGGATACACGTGTCGTGTCACACGTCTCATTTCGCTTTACATAGTAAAAAATACTCCACTCTTACCCTACCACACGCATTAATATCCAATGATTTGTTGGGTTGCCTCTCTATGCCCAACCTATGCAAATGCTCTTCTAGCAAAAAAATAGTCTAAATGAATTGAGTGGTGGTGGTATGGATTATTTTAACTATGAGAATCGAATTAAACTTCGGCAATATAAAAT